>CM042834.1:276238357-276390908 GCA_023653725.1 Bungarus multicinctus | reverse complement strand
TCTCTCTCTCTCTTCTCTTCTCTTCTATTGCTCTTTCTGGATCTTTCTCCTCTCCTCTACTCTCCTGCTCCTTTTCTTCTATTGCATATTCCATTCTATCTTATCTTCTCTTCTGCTTCTCGTCCTTCTGCTTCTCTTTCTATCTCTTCTCTTCTCTCATTCTAGTTCTCTTCTCTCTCTATCCTCTCCTCTCCTCTCCTCTCTATTTCCTATCCATTCTCTCTCTCTTCTCTTCTCTTCTCTTCTCTCTCTTCTCTTCTCTTCTCTTCTTTCTGTTCTTTCTCTTCTCTTCTCTTCTCTTCTCCTGTCCTCTTCTCTTCTATTTCCTATTCCATTCTCTCTTCTCTTCTCTTCTCTTCTCTTCTCTTCTCTTCTTCTAATTCTATTCTATTCTATTCTATTCTATTCTATTCTACTCTACTCTACTCTACTCTACTCTACTCTTCTATTTTATTCTATTTTATTCTATTCTACTATTCTATTGCATCCACTCCTCTCCTCCCCCCCCTTCCCATGATCCCATCTTAGAGGTGACAAATTAGACCAACAGAGTCTAGTTTCTTCATCTGCTCCTGTTCGTTTTGACAACTGCAAAAACGAAGGTGAATTATCTACAAGGCATCCTGTCCCATTTGGACACAAATCTAGAAGATGATGGAGCTCACAGCTGGGCTCAGCCTCCCGTTCCACCCCCCAGTTCTCTTCAAAAGCTTGTCAGTTTTCTATTACGAAGACAAAAGAGCTACCTAAGCCGAGCCCCATAACTCTCAGCTCCTTCTGGTTTCCTCGGGTTCATCCCTTCTCCCTTTGACAGGCAGTGAGGCTCCCCTCCTCTACTCCATGAGGCATCTCATGACCATCCATTTTTCTTCCATTGCCTCCCTCCTCAATCTCCCCTCCATGAGTCCCCTTCCTAGATTTGCCTGGCTTGAAATCATTCCATACTTTTTCTGTAGCTGAATAATTTTAATTTTCTACTCAGTTACCTCCCCAAGCTTCTCGCTTTCTTGTTTCCTTGCCTCTTAATTGTCTTCTCTGTCAGCAAGACTTCAAGTCTCTTGGACCCATCTGTCCCTGCGTTCATCTCCTCCCCCTGGCCAAATTCCCTGGCTCGTTCAAACCTCCTGTGCCCAGTTCCTCCTCCTCTTGTACAGGAACCATCCCTTCATTAATCCCAGCACCAATTTGGATGAAGTTACGAGTGCAGAGCGCCTTAATTGAAGATGTCTCAGGGGGACAATTGACTTGACCCAGAAAAAATCAGATTGCAACAAATGCACGGGCTTCTCTCTCTCTCTCCCCTCGCCTTCTCCCTGTTTCCTTAAGAGCTTGATAGATGATGATGACCACCATGGCGGGGGGGAGGGGGCGTATAGTTGGGAAATATTCATGGGGGGCCCTGGGGGAGAAGGAAGGCAAGAATTTTAGGACAAGCCAAAAAGACTGAGGACTTGACACAGAACATCATCAGCCTGAACAATTTATTCCTGTACGATGGGTGGAATGAGAAGTTCAGGGGGACCAGGAGGGTGAAGTGGAGGAAAGAAAGAGGAGGAGGAGGAAGAGGAGGAGGAAGAAGAAGCGGAGGACAAGGAGAAAGAGGAGGAGGAGGAAAGAAAGAGGAGGAGGAGGAAAGAAGGGGAAGGAGAAAAGAAGGAGGAGGAAAGGAGGAGGAGAAAGAGGAGGGGAGGGGAGGAAGAGGAGGAAAGAAAGAGGAGGATGAAAGGAGGAGTAGGAGAGGAGGAGGAAGAAGAGGAGGGGGAGGAGAAAAGAAGAGGAAGGAGGAAAGGAGGAGGAGGAGGAAAGGACGGGGAGGAGGAAAGGAGGAGGAGAAAGAGGAGGGGAGGGGAGGAAGAGGAGGAAAGAAAGAGGAAGACGAAAGGAGGAGAAGGAAAGGAGGAGAGGAAGAAGAAGAAGAGGAGGGGGGAGGAGGAGAAAAGAAGGGGAAGGAGGAAAGGAGGAGGAGAAAGAGGAGGAGAAAGAGGAGAAGGAGAGGAGGGGAGGAGGAGGAGGAAAGAAAGAGGAGGACGAAAGGAGGAGGAGGAAAGGAGGAGGAGGAGAGGAGGAAGAAGAAGAAGAGGAGGAGGAGGAGAAGGAGGAGAAAGAGGAGGAGGAGGAAAGGAAGAGGAGGATCAACCTGGAATATTAGTCATGATGGTTTAATTAAAAAATCTTTTTTAAGAGTAGGGATAAAAAAGAAAGAAATGACCCCACTGTGCTGGGTACTGTTCATTCTAGGTTAGATGATGATCTCTCTTGGATCATCTTCCACCTGTTGTTTCTTGTCTACCCTCAAGTCCTTTGGAGATTACGTCAACCACCTCAAACCCTGGAAGAGGCTTATCCTGCCCCCCGTTCCTTGTCTTTGTTACACTAGACACAACCTCGTTTCTTTAATTGTTCCTCCTATAATTTGGTCTTCAGTCCCTTTTACCTTCTTTGTTGCTCTTTTCTGCTCTCTTTCCAGAGTCTCAACAGTGTTTTTTAGATCATGGCGATGAAAAAATGGCAGTAAAAAAAGCGGTACTATCCATTCTCATGACCTTGATGCTCTTCCTCTGTTGATGCAGCCTAGAACTATGTTTGACTTTTTCAGCAGTTGCAGCACATGGCTGGCTCACATTTAAGTGGCTGTCCACTAGGACATCTACACATGGGGACCTGATTTTTCCTGCCTCACATCATCTATCCATCCATCCATCCATCCATCCATCTATCCATCCATCCATCTATCCATCCATACATCCATACATCCATTTATCCATCTATCCATCCATTTATCCATCCATTTATCCATTCATCTATCCATCCATCCATCTATCCATCTATCCATCTATCCATTTATCCATTTATCCATCTATCCATCTATCCATCTATCTATCTATCCATCCATCCATCCATCTATCCATCTATCCATCCGTCCATCCGTCCATCTGTCCATCTATCCATCTATCCATTTATCCATCCATCTATCCATCCATCATCTGTCCATCTATCTATCCATCCATCCATCCATCCATCCATCCATCCATCCATCCGTCCATCTATCTATCCATCCATCTATCCATTTATCCATCTATCCATCTATCCATCTATCCATCTATCCATCTATCCATCTATCCATCTATCCATCTATCCATCTATCCATCTATCCATCTATCCATCTATCCATCTATCCATCCATCTATCCATCTGTCCATCTATCCAGCCAGCCAGCCAGCTGTCCATCTATCTATTCATCCATCCATCTATTCATCTATCCATCTATCCATCTGTCCATCCATCTATCCATCCATCTATCCATCCATCCATCTGTCCATCCATCCATCTGCTAAATTTATCCAATTTTAAGTGAATGGCTGGCAGAATCTGGGGTGTTGGAGAGAAATGAGGAGTCAGCCTAGAATCTCTTCATAAGCAAATGAACTAAGTTGAACCCCATGGACTCTTATCTTAGGATTCCTAGCAGGGGCTGATCATTAGCTGAGAAGATTCCTAGGCATAATTTGTGAAGTTGGGAATGCTCCAACACTGGAAGTTTTTAAAAAGATGTTGGATAACCATTTGTCTGAAGTGGTGTAGTGTTTCCTGCCTAAGCAGGGGGTTGGCTAGAAGACCTCCAAGGTCCCTTCCAACTCTGTTATTCTATCCTATCCTATCCTATTCTTAATTAGCAATAAATCAATTTAATTGGACCTTCTCGTGTGGACCAGTGCTTTCGTGCCTGACACTTTCGTGTTGACCGTCTCTACACTACCTGTTGTTGTCTCATCACCCAAAATACCCAGCTTCTTCTCCCTTGGCCGCATTCTGAATTCTAATAAGATGTTTTGGTGCCTGTAGTTCTACAAAGTCAAGGAAGGATCCCCAGGGAAGCCGTCTGAACTGAACTGGATCCAGCAGGAGGCTTCCCCCATGGTGGAAAGATACCATGTGTGTGTACAGAAATGTGTCGGGGAGATTTTTTTTCCACACACCCCCTCTAAATAAAGGGAAGTGAGAGTTGAGTATGTCAAGAGAACAGTAAAAGCAAGTCGAATGCAGAAGACACCGCATACTTAAGACGTGTGTGATGGAAATCAAAAGCAGGGAAGGCTAAGAAAGAGAAGGAGCTGAGAGGATGTGCTTTGAATTAAAGATATATCAAGAGAGGCATGGGCCTGGAAGACACACACCGAAGAAGTTTGTTGTTTCTGATCCTCCTCCTTCTTCCTCTTCTCCTCCTCTTCTCTGTCCCCTCCTTCTCCTGCTCTTCCCCTTCCTCTTCTTCCTCTTCTTCTTCTTCCTCCTCTTCTTCTTCTTTCTCCTCCTCCTCCTTCTTCCTCTCCTCCTCCTGTTCCCCTTCCCTATCTTCTTCTTCTTCTTCTTCTTCTTCTTCTTCTTCTTCTTCTTCTTCTTCTTCTTCTTCTTCTTCTTCTTCTTCTTCTTCTTCTTCTTCTTCTTCTTCTGCTTCTTCTTCTGCTTCTGCTTCTTCTTCTTCTTCTTCTTCTTCTTCTTCTCCTTCTCCTCTTCCTCCTCCTCCTCTCTGTCCTATCTTGCTCCTTCTCCTCTGTTCCATCATCCTTTCCTCCTCCTCCCTCTTTCTCCTCCTCTTCTTCCTCTCCCTCCTCCTCCTTCCTCTTCCCCTCCTCCTTCTCCTCCTCTGTCCCATCGTCCTTTCCTTCTCCTCTTTCTTTTTCCTCCTCCTCTCTGTCTGCTCCTCCTCCACCTCCTCCTGAAAGAATAAGGCTCAAATGACAAAAGAGGTGAGCCCCCAGTCGTCTGGCCTTCTGTGCAGCCTTGCATGGGGGAGACACCATCCGGAGTCCGTCTATGAGGGACATAGGCAGGAAAGGGAGGGAGGGAAGGAGGGAGGGATGAAGGAAGGAAGGAAGGAAGGAAGGAAGGAAGGAAGGAAGGAAGGAAGGAAGGAAGGAAGGAAGGAAGGAAGGAAGGAAGGAAGGAAGGAAGGAGAGGAAGAAAGAAAGGAAGGAAGGAAGGAAGGGAGGGAGGGAGGGAGGGAGGGAGGAAGGAAGGAAGGAGAGGAAGGAAGGAAGGGTGAATTGATCAAGAGGAAGGAGAAGGCCAAGAGAAGTAGGACCAGGAAGGGAGGGTTGCAGAGAGAAGGAGGAGGGGGACATCAAAATGAATCCAGCAGAAGGGGGAGGGGGAGGACCGAGGGGTCCTTGGTGCTCTCTGAATTTGGATGTTTTCTTGCAGACATTTCAGGACCCAACTAAGTAACATCCTCCGTGCTACAAAGGAGAGAAGTCTCTAGGACTTGTGATGTTCTCTAGTTAATGACACATCTGCAAGAAAACATCTAATTTCAGGCAGCAACAAGGACCCCACAGTCTTTCTCCTCCTCCTCCTCCTCCTCCTCCTCCTCCTCCTCCTCCTCCTCCTCCTCTCCCCACACACCAGATCTCATTGCCTTAGAAGCATCTTATTAGGGTTGCAATTAAAGTCACCAACATGAGCGAACCACGTTCTACAACCGTCCGGAGGTGATTAAGGGCTGGGGAAGAATCCCACCTCCTCCTCTAAACCGCCAAACTCAGTTCTGCTCTCCATCATCCCCGGCGTCAACACGGGGGCTGGGAGCAGCCAAGGTAGAGACCATGTTCCTCCTCCACCAAACCTGGCTCAATGCCTGGACGAAGAGGCTGGACATATCTTGCTCCGGGGCGAGATAGCTGCACGCATACGAAAGCCAGCAGGGTTGACGCATCCAACTCAGTTCCTCCTGGTTTCTGTCTTCCTTCTTCCAGAAGAAGCCAAAGGGGTGGAAGTACCTGGGCAGCCAAGCGTAGCAACCACCCTGCTCTTCTGAAGGGCCCTCCGGGGCCATGACGCCGGCTGCTGACATCTCAAATTAGCCAGCCTTTCCCAAGCCAAGGAGATGGGCAGCATGCTCCCCTGGCTAAGGCCACATGGGCTTATCTTGTCATATACTCCAGCCGCACAGATACTTCCCCGGGACATGCTGGTTAGCATCCTCATAATGTCCACGTTTCCAGAAGGAGCAGCAGGGATTCGATTAAAAGGCCTGCTGGGAAAGCCACGGTCCGGAGAACGAGCTTAATCCTTCCAGGAAGCCCTTCGGACGGACGTCTGAGTCGAGTTAATTCGACAGGCGTAGCCAGTCTGCCCCCACCCCCCACCCCCTCAATGACCCTTGTTCCATGGCAGCCAGGAAGGAAGGATGGGGGGGATTACCATCTCCAATCACAGATCGGTCTAATGACAAGCAGGCCCACATCAGGGAACGACGTGCCTGCAAGACAAGGAAGAATGGATGGAAATTCAACAAGGAGAGAGATTCAACCTGGAAACAAGGAGGAATTTCCTGACAGTGAGAACCATCAAACCTTCAGAAGTTGTGGGAGCTTCATCCCTGGAGACTTTCAAGAAGAGATTGGACTGCCATCTGTCAGAAATGGTGTAGGGTCTCCTGCTTGGGTGGAGGAGGGTTGGACTAGGTGATCTACAAGGTCCCATTCAACTCTGTTAATCTAATCTAATCTAAATAAGGAGGAATTTTCTGACAGTGAGAATAATCAACCGATGGAACAGAAGTTGCCTTTGGAAATTGTGGGAAAAGTCATACAATGGAGCAAAACTCACAGAACAACTTAGAAACAAACTCTCCCTTAGCCACATGAATTTGGGAGCTCAATTGTGGCCATAAGTTGAATACTGCCTGTACTATATTCATAAGCCACCCAAAACAATTCCTTTCCAGCATTGCCTGATTTCAAAATACATGTTCCAACAACCTGGTGCACAATCTGGATTGGGCATCCATTTGTCTGGATGGGATATGGACTCCTGCCTTGGACAGGGGGCTGGACTAGAACAGGGGTCACCAACCAGTGGGCCAGGGTCCACTGGTAGCCTGTGAGAAAATTATGGTGGTCCACAGAGAAATGTATCTCCCCCAAAGCAATTAATCCAGACTGCACGGTAACACAAGGCTGCGCCGCCCACATGGCCCGTGGGAACACAAGGTTTGTGTCGCTTGCATTGCAAACAACATGAGGTAGTGAGGGGAGGAGGGAAAGGGCAGAGGGGGGGAACTTGCCCCACTCGCCCCCCCACGCCTGGCCTGGCCACCGGGCTCCTTCTCTCCCCTTCCTTCTTCTTCTGCTTTTGGCTGCACACAAGGAAAGCAGCCAAAGTCTTTCTTTCTCTCCCCCAAACTCTGCCAGAAATGAGTCTTTGGGACTCTGCAAGGCCTCCTGCTCCAAGAGGCTGCGCCGGCAAAGACTCATTTCTGGTGGAGTTTGGGGGAGAGAGAGAAAGACTTCTGCTGCTTCTGCTGCTTTCCTTGCATGAAGTCAAAAGTCTCTCTCTTTCTCTCTCTCTCCCCCTGAGAATGGTATCCTGTGATCCCAAATAAAGAGTGAACAATCAGTAGGACAATGGGGTGGGGGATTTTCCTGAAGACATTTTGGGGGATTTTCCCAGGCTCTTTGGTCCACAGGATTTAAAATGATGAACTTGGTGATCCCTGCGGTCCAAAAGTTGGGGACCCCTGGACTAGAAGATCTCTTTGGTTCTGCTTCTCCTATGCTGGCCCACCTAACACTGGAATAGTGAAGAAGAGTTAGGAATAAATGTTACACCAAAGCAACTTCATCCCCCTTTCTTCTTCCTCTTCAGCTCAATTATTGAAGGTTTTCATGCTACTATCTCTTCCCTCCACACTCTGGAGCATGAAAAAAAAAAGGAGAGGTTTGCATAGGAGCACAATTAGGGGTCTTCTCCCCCTGCTGGGAAGGCCGATCTGCGTGGGCGTTCTCATTTAGGCAGGCACTTAGTTTCTCAAAAGGAGTTCGAAGAAGGCTGCCTTCTGAATCTCTTGGCCTTTGTTGATAAGACAAATAGGCAAATGGGGGGTTTGAAGGAGCTCAGCTGCCACAAGGCACTTAGGAGAGCATTAGGAGAAGAGGAGGGGAGGGGAAGGGAAGGGAGGGAAGAGAAAATGCAAAAGTATAGAATATAATGGAATAGTATATGATATGAATATGAATTAAGAATAGAACAGAAAGAATAGAATAGAATAGAATAGAATAGAATAGAATAGAATATTGGAATGTAGAAGAGAAGAAAGGAAGGGAAGACAAGACGAGAGAATATTGGAATATAGAATAGAACAGAACAGAATAAGAACAGGAGTAGAGTAGAGTAGAGTAGAGTAGAGTAGAGTAGAGAAGAGTAGAGTAGAGTAGAGTAGAGTAGAGTAGAGTAGAGTAGAGTAGAGTAGAGTAGAGTAGAGTAGAGTAGAGTAGAGTAGAATAGAGTAGAAAAGATGGTATGCAAAAGAAGAGAAGAGAAGATGAGAGAAGAGAATATTGGAATATAGAATAGAATAGAATAGAAACAGGAATAGAGTAGAGTAGAGAAGACAGAATGCAAGAGAAGGGAAGGGAAGGGAAGAGAAGGGAAGGGAAAGGAAAGGAAGGGAAGGGAAGGGAAGAGAGAAAGAGAAGAGAATAAGAACAGGAATAGAGTAGAGTAAAGAAGACAGAATGCAAGAGAAGAGAAGAGAAGAGAAGAGAAGAGAAGAGAAGAGAAGAGAAGAGAAGAGAAGAGAAGAGAAGAGAAGAGAAGAGAAGAGAAGAGGAACAGGAATAGAATAGAGTAGAGAATACAGAATGCAAGAGAAGAGAAGAGAAGAGAAGAGAAGAGAAGAGAAGAGAAGAGGTTTATTTGGCTAGACACACAAGGAATTTGTCTCCAATGCAAAAGCTCTCAGTGTGTCCTTGAAAAACACCCAGAGAAATAACTACACACCTTGGAAGGGACTCAATGGGTGGACAAAAAAGCCACATCCAGTCTGAACATCTGGCTGAGTGCACAATGGAGGATGGTAATAACTGGAACATCTGGCTAGTCTGCACCCCCTTGTTGCAAGCAGTTTAACAACATACTGCAAAGTGGTGAAGAGTAGCTAACATCTGGCAAAGCCTGCTTGATTATGAAAAATCTGGATTGAATCACTCTATCCAAAGGTGATGGATCTCCTTGAATTCTTCTCTCATGGATCCCTAAGCTTAGCAAGCCAATTGCAATCCTGGTTTTATAAAGAAAACCTCTATATCCTGATCTAAACACTGATTTATTTATTTAGCATGTGGAAATATATGGACTTATGGGGGTTCAAATGCTAATGTCCAGTGCACCCTAGGTTGATCCTTGGGGCAAGAGTTTTTGGGTGATGCTGGCTGATATTATTTAGACTGCAGAACTATACAAGAAGTCTGTCAACTCATAAAATATTTTTATGGTCTTTGTAGAGTTGCCAACAGAAAGGGAGGGGGGAAAGGGATTTGAAAGAGCAATGCGGCAGCTTGGAAATTGAAAGTGCATTCTATACATAGTTTTTCAAAGATAGTAACTAGGTGACTGAAGTTTCTGCCGGGCAAAATTCTAACTGGAGAGCGTGATGGATGACTCTGGGCTAAGGATGTGTCCCATTGGAGAATATGAATTAGGATACACTCAGGGGGGTGGGGGGAAAACCAGGGTCAAAGGTGACAATGAATGATGTGTCTCAGAGTCAGCTACACTCAGGCAGTGCTGGACCTTTTAACCCCCAATAAATCCTGCTTAGTTTTGGAAGTTTGGCCTAAGACTCAGGATTTAAATGAGGGCAACTGCCGGAATCCTGACAAAGTCCTTGACTTAAAAGCATGATTGAGGCCAGAATTTCCATGCTTAAGCAAGGGAGATATTAAGTGAGTCATGCCCAGTTTAAGGACCTTTCTGCCACTGATGTTATGCCAATCACTGCAGCCTTTAAGTGAATCTCATGTTTGTTTAAGTGAAACCAGCTTCTCCCATGGACGTCGCCAGGTTGAAAGGTCACAAATGATGATCACCTAATCCAGGAACAATGTGCAAACTACACGCTGGTTAACAAAGGTCCTAATGTTGACCACATGACCGTGGGAATGCTGCAACGGTCATAAGTATGAGGACTGGTTGTAAGCAAGCCACTTTCTTCAGTGCCGTTGTGACTTTGGAATACTCCCTAAATGAATGCTTATAAGTTGAGGACTACCTGTACAAATTCAGGATGAATTAGGTAATGCTATAGAAGTCAAGAATTAATAGTGAAAGAAGGTCACAGCCAACACCAACGCCTTCAATACCAGTCCCAAAGGTGCGCTCCTTTTCCAAGAGGCAACTGGAATTTCTGGTTTTTGTTTGAAGACGTTCACTTCTCATCCCAGAAGCTTCTTCAGCTCGGACTGGATGGTGGGGGAATGGAAGGATTTATATTCCTTGCAAACAGCTGGTGATTTGCACCTTTTTTGGAGAGGTTTTGAGGACACTTGGGGGTTTATCTGAGTCCTCAGGGTCACCTGAGTAGCTCGGTAACAACTCTGTAACTGCTCCATAACTACTCAGGTGACTCTGAGGACACAGATAAACCTCCAAGCAGCCTCAATGACCCTCTAAAAGGATGCAAATGACCAGCTGTCTGCAAGGAATATGAATCCTTCCATTCCCCCACCATCCAGTCTGAGCTGAAGAAGCTTCTGGGATGAGAAGCGAACGTCTTCAAACAAAAACCAGAAAGTCCAGTTGCCTCTTGGAAAAGGAGCGCACCTTTGGGACAGAGAAACAGAGAGAGAAACAAAGAGACAGAAAGACAGAAACAGAGAGAGAGAGAGAAACACACACACACACACACACAGAGAGACAGAAAGAGAAACACAGAGAGAGGCAGAGAGAGAGAGAAACAGAGACACACACAGAGAGAGAGAGATCCCCCCATTCAACTCAAGAGAAGGAAGACAGCTTTTTTGAAATTTTAAGCATGCCTTGGGCTGCCAAAAGAGAGGAAAAAGAACATAAATCCAGAAATACAAAAAAAAACCCCACCTGAATACAATAAATAAAAACTACCCAGAAGATACGTTTTTCTCCTTTCTTGTACAACCCCTGCACCAAGCAATTAAGATTCTGTTGAGACCCTTCAGCCAAATTTGGGGCTCAAAACTTCTCGCTCGTCTCCACCACTTTTCCACGAGGGAGCTGAGAGAGCAGCTGCGTGACAATCCCTCCAGGCGAACCTGGTAGGAGAATCTAATGTGATGTCAACCTGAGGGATTGGGTAGCGCAGATTCCAGCCTGCGAGTGGGCATCCGTCTCCCCGCTTGGCAGACACCATGGCTGGCGAAGGAAGACACCTGAGAAATGAATCAAGGGGGCTCCTTTGCACACTGACAAGCGGCAGAAATGCAGCGATAGCAGGATGAGTCTGGAATCAACAGACTCAGATGAAGGGCTTGTCAACCAGCACTCGGGAGATCTGGGCCCAAACCTTCACACACACACACACACACACACACATACACACACACACACACACACAGACAGAGACAGAGACAGAGACAGAGACAGAGGAGAGAGAGAGGAGAGAGGGAGGGAGAGGGAGAGAGAGAAAGAGGGAGAGAGAAAGAAGGAGATAGAGAGACAGAGGAGAGAGAGAGGGAGAGAGGGAGAGAGAGAGGAGGGAGGGAGAAAGAAAGAGGGAGAGAGAGAGAGGCAGAGGAGAGAGAGAGGGAGAGAGGAGGGAGGGAGGGAGAGGGAGAGAGAGAAAGAGGGAGAGAGAAAGAGGGGGAGAGAGAGACAGAGGAGAGAGAGAGGGAGAGGGAGAGAGGGAGAGAGAAAGAGAGACAGAGACAGAGACAGTGGAGAGAGAGAGGGAGAGAGGGAGAGAGAGAGGAGGGAGGGAGAAAGAAAGAGGGAGAGAGAGGCAGAGGAGGGAGGGAGGGAGAGGGAGAGAGGAGGGAGGGAGGGAGAGGGAGAGAGAGAAAGAGAAAGAGGGAGAGAGAAAGAGGGAGAGAGAGAGACAGAGGAGAGAGAGAGGGAGAGGGGGAAAGAGAAAGGGAAAGAGAGAGAGGGAGAGAGGGACAGAGGAGGGAGAGGGAGAGAGAAAAAGAGGGAAAGAGAGAAAGAGGGAGGGAGAGAGACAGAGAAGAGAGGGAGAGGGAGAGAGGGAGAGAGAAAAAGAGAGAGAGAAAGAAAGATGGAGAGGGGGAGAAAGAGAGAGAAAGAAAGAAAGAGGAGAGAGAGAGAGAGAAAGAAAGAAAGACGGAGAGAGATTGAGTTTATTTTGAGTCTATGCTTCTGTTTATACAGTCAAGGATCGCATTAGCTTTTTTGGCTGCTGCCACACACAGCCAGCTCATATTTAAGGGACCCTCCACTAGGATTCCAAGGTCTGTGGCTTCTTGTCCTGCCTTCTGGTGCTTTGGAGAATAATTTGACCCCCCCTCTTCTTTTGTGGCAGCCCCTCAAATATTGGAAGGCTGCTATCATGTCCCCACTAGTCCTTCTTTCCTCTAGACTAGCCAGACCCAAATCCTGCCATGGTTCTTTCATCTGTTTTAGTCTCCAGGCCTTTAAATCCTCATAATTGCTCTTCTTTGCACTTTTTCCAAAGTCCTTTTTGCAATGTGGTGACCGGAACCGGATGCAGCATTTCAGGGGGTGGCCTTACAAAAGGCTTTGCAAAGCGGTCCTTTATAAAGCTGATTTCGGACCCTGCCCTAGCTCCTCAAGGATAGTGGAGATAAAAGAAAGATGATAAAAAAAATAACCCCAAAGACCCCTTCCCACCTCTTGCCTCTCTTCCAGGCACTCGACCAAACGGGCCTGCAAAAGTGGCGTCATTATGCAAAGCCTATTGCCACAATCAAGTCCTTGTTGGCGCCTGGAACAGCAAGTGGGATTGTGTGTCAAACAAGCCACTGACAAAGCCATGGGAGACGTTCATCCTTGCCAGCTCGCTGCTCTTCTGACTTCTGCTGGAGAAAAACGAAGACATTTGTAGGTGTCCCCCTCCCGGCTTGGAGCTTTGGGGTAGCAGGTTGGCCTGTAAGCTGGGGAAGCAGGGGGGGAGGCAGTTGATCCACAGAAGGAGTGGAATGTCATCCTTGGTTGTCGATATACGGGCGCTGTGTTGATGAGTTTGTCGCCCGCTGTTGTGGTTCGCCGGCAGCAGGTGAGGACAGCTGAGGTCTCGGAGAGCCAGGACTCAGGTGAGGGGCCTGCGTGGGATGCAGGGATGGGGCCAGGACCATCAGGGATGAAGTGCTGCCTTCAGAGATTGTGGAGGCTGGCAGCAGTGAGGAAGAGGCCCCCGAGGAGCCTGTGCCCAGTGTGCATGAGCGTAGGGCTGCTCAAAGGAAAGAGCAGCTACAGCAGCACGGGCAACTCAGGAGTGAGGCTGCAAGGTAATGGCCCCTCCCTTAAGGAATAAAAGCCAGCTGAGAAACCGGAGTTCTTTGCAGGAAGCAAAGAAGTTTTTGCACTCAAACCTTGTGGATGTTTGGAGTATCTTGTTTGGTGTTTGGAGACTCTTTGTGTTTGAAATAGTTCTTGGCAACTTTATCTGGTGTTCTTGGCAGCCTTGCACCCCCCCAATGACCCTTGTTCCATGGCAGCCAGGAAGGATGTGGGGGAGGGGGGAAAATTACCATCTCCAATTACAGATCGGTCTAATGACAAGCAGGCCCACATGCTGAATCTGGGAGGGGAAGGGAAAGACATGCCTGCAGCACAAGGAAGAATGGATGGAAACTGAACAAGGAGAGATTCAACCTGGAAATAAGGAGAAACTTTCTGACAGGGAGAACAATCAACCCATGGAACAGAAGTTGTCTTCAGAAGTTGTGAGAGCTTCATCACTTGAGGCTTTCAAGAAGAGACTGGAAGGCCATCTGTCAGAAATGGTGTAGGGTCTCCTGCTTGGGTGGAGGGGGGTTGGATTAGATGGCCTACAAGGTCCCTTCCAACTCTGAGTATCTCTTCTTATCAGAGACAATTAGTTTTCATAGCCTTTTAACTGTGAATGAACGGAATTTGCAGAGAATCATTAAAAGGTTTTGCTTTTACCTCTGTGTGGTGTTTGGTTCCTTGGAACAAGGTTTGGGTCAGAACAGCTGCAGGGACTGCCTTGCGAATTGCAGCAGCTGGCAGTGCTGCATGGACCAGCCATTCCAGGTCCAGATGCTGCTTCCTCCTGATGACGCGGGTGGTAAGTATCTCCAGATGGTTTGGATGAAACTGCATCTGATCTGCTGCACCTTTTAGGCAGAAAAGCAGGACAATAACAGAATTGGGAGGGCTCTTGGAGGTCTTCTAGTCCAACCCCCTGCTCAAGCAGGAGACCCTATATACCATATCAGAAAAGTGGTTTCCAGTCTCTTCTTAAAAACTTCCAGTGAGGAAGCATTCACAACTTCTGGAGGCAAGTCGTTCCACTGATAAGATTGTTCTCACTGTTAGGAAATTTCGACTTAATTCTAGGTTGGATCTCTAATGATCTTCCACCATTATTTCTTGTCCTGCCCTCTTTAGAGAATAGAGAATGCTATCATGTCATCCTCCCTTTCCTTCCTTCCTTCCTTCCTTCCTTCCTTCCTTCCTTCCTTCCTTCCTTCCTTCCTTCCCTCCCTCCCTCCTGCTTTCCTTCCCTACTTCACCTTCCCTATCTCTCTCCCTCCAATTTCTTTTTACCCTTTTTTCCATCTCTCTCCTTTCCTTCCTTCCTCCCTCTCTCCTTCCCTCTCTCCTTCCTTTTCCCTTTCCATCTTTCCTTCCCTCCCTCCTTCCTTTGCAGGACTCATGGAAGAATAATACCCCTTCCAAACAGCATTGTCAGTGATCTAGGGAAATTTGAGTGACCTCCAAATCTTCCGCTGGGATCAGAGATCTGATTTCCCCCTGGATTCAGGCCCTGTCCTGGGTATTTCTTCTTCTACACAAGAAAAAATTTGTAGCTCAGGATTGAACTGTGGGGTGTCAGTGATTTCTGAGCTTGGCCTGTTTTCTTGCAAGATGTTTCATGACACCACTAGGTAATATCATCAGTGTTTGTGAGGGTGGGCTTTGGTCCCTATTTAAATACAGCAACTTGCCCTGCCAGACAGTGTTGGTGGCAGTGCGGAGTTCTCCATGCTAGTTCCTTGATGAGGGTATGGCTTTCTCCTTGTTTGTCTGGTGTTAATCCCTGCTTATCTTGTTATTGGTTTATAAAACAATGCTATGGAGCCCTGCACACCAGAACAACTAGACACAAGGGGAGTTTTTCTCCCCAAATGCTATCACTCTGCTAAACAAATAATTCCCTCAACACTGTCCAACTATTTACAAAGTCTGCACTACTATTACTATTAATCTTCTCATCACTCCTTATCACCCATCCCCTCCCACTTGGGACTGTATGACTAATTTTGTCTCTTGTATCCTTACGATTTATATGGACTGTTTCCTAGTATGATTTGATTGATTATTGTTCCCTATGACTATTAGTGTTGCACCTGATGATTCTTGACTCTTGACAAATGTATCTTTTATGTACACTGAGAGCATTTGCACCAAGACAAATTCCTTGTGTATCCAATCACACTTGGCCAATAAAAGAATTATATTCTTTCTTTCCTTCCTTCCTTTCTTTTTCTTCCTTCCTTTCTTTCCTTTCTTTCTTTCTTTCTTTCTTTCTTTCTTTCTTTTCTTTCTTTCTTTCTTTCTTTCTTTCTTTCTTTCTTTCTTTCTTTCTTTCTTTCTTTCTTTCTTTCTTCCTTCCTTCCTTCCTTCCTTCCTTCCTTCCTTTCTTTCTTTCTTTCTTTCCTTTCTTTCTTTCTTTCTATCTATCATCTATCTATCTGATTTGACTGCTTATTGTACCCTATGACTATCATTAAATGTTGTACCTTATCGAATGTATCTCTTCTTTTTATGCACATTGAGAGCATTTGCACCAAGACAAATTCCTTGCATGTCCAATCACCCTTGGCCAATAAAGAATTCTATTCTATTCTATTCTATTCTATTCTATTCTATTCTATTCTATTCTATTCTATTCTATTCTATTCCAATCTAGTCTATTCTGTTCCATTCTATTTTCTATTATATATTCTTTTCTATTTCTATTCCATTCTATTCTATTCTATTCTATTCTTCATCGCTCTATTCTACTCTGTTCTGTTCTATTTCTATTCTATTTCCATTCTATTCTATCTGACTGTTGATAAATCCCCTCCAGTGACCATCCCCCAGATAATGCCAAACAAAAGTTAGCTCCCCACACTCCCAGAGAACCAGGGGAATTCCATAAGTGAAGTCCGCGCAGGTTACAACACCGAGTGAATGTTGTCCGTATGGGGAAGCTAAGCAAGGTCGTTGAGAATTGGGCTCAATTTACAGGTACCACCATTATCCATGATTTCATCCAATTGAACTTTGCCTCCTTAACGGCTTGAATCAAATTGAATCATTCCACTTTCGGTCTTTGCTCACACGCTCAAATCAGACCGTGGCTGATTTTGCACCCCCTGAAGAGTTTAGCCTTGAGCTAAGATAATTGGCTTCCTTAAGTTTTAGGGGAAAAAAATCTTTCAGAGAAGGCAGTTCCGTTCCTTACCTGCGGCTCCGGAGAGCAAGATTTTCCTGCGGTAAGAGCAAGATGGTGTGATGGAGAGAGAGTCCTGACAAAAGAAAGTAGGTGTAGCTCAGGGTTGAACAGTGGGGTCCTTGGTGCTCTCTGAGCTTGGATTTTTGGAGACATTTCATGACCCAACTAGGGAATACCATCAGTGCTAGAAGAGAGGGTGGTGTGAGGAAGGGGAGGGGGAGGAGAAAGAGGAAGAGGAGAGGGAGGAGAGGAGGAAGAAGAAGGAAGTGGAAGGAGGAGGAAAGGAGGATGGGACAGAAGAAAAGGAGGATGGGACAGAGGAGGAGGAGGAGGAGGAGGAGGAGGAGGAGGAGGAGGAGGAGGAGGAGGAGGAGGAGAAGAAGAAGAAGAAGAAGAAGAAGAAGAAGAAGAAGAAGAAGAAGAAGAAGAAGAAGAAGAAGAAGAAGAAGAAGAAGAAGAAGAAGAAGAAGAAGAAGAAGAAGAAGAAGAAGTTGGTTGTTTTCTTGCAGATGTTTCATTACCCAACTAGGCAACATCAGCAGTTCTAGAAGGGAGTGGGGCTTTGCTCTTGGTTTATCTATAGTTTATTACAATACCCCAATCAATGAACTACCAACTCAAACAAAGAAGCTATCAATAATCAACAGCCTAATTAAGGAACCATTAAGAACACTCCTACCAATACTAACAGGGCAAGCTACTGATATATAAACAGAGAGCAACGCCCACTCCCTTCTAGCATTGATGGTGTTCCCTAGTTGGGTCATGAAATGTCTGCAAGAAAACAATCAATATCAGAGAGTTCCAAGGACCTTCTCCTCCTCCCCCTCCTACCCTCCTCCCTCTCCCCAGAAACCCTCCTTCCTTCTAGGCACCAATGATGTTCCCTAGTTAGGTCAGGAAATGTCTGCAAGAAACCACCAAACTCACCTCCTCCTCTCTACAAATCACACTCCCTTCTAACGTTGATGATGTTCCCTAGTTGGGTCATGAAATGTCTGCAAGAAAACAATCAATCTCTGAGAGTACCAAGCACCCCACAGTCCTTCCTCCTCCTCCTCCCCCTCCCCAGAAACCCCTTCCTTCCAGGCACTGATGATTTTACCTAGTTGGTTCATTAAACATCTAGATCCAAGCTTCAGCATTGCCCTTCCCTGCCTCCGTTTCTAAGACACTGTGATTTCAGCTGTATAAATAACACCAACTGTCCTATTTCCCAACGTCGCACCATCACTTCTGGCCACTTCGTCCCTTGTTGGGTCTCCAAAATCCTTTTCCAAAGCTGCCTTTTGCAAAGCTGTCGAGTGTCCCAGGCAGGTTTAGCCAGCAGCTGCCCAACGGACTTCCCCAGGAAATGCATTTCACAGCAAGGCAGATGTGATCTTTGAAATGCCCCTCTGGACCTGCCCTAAGCCAGGACCGACAACCTGCCATTGTGTCAAAAGTGGCACACTGGATTTAGCTGCTGTTTTGCTCGGACATCTGGACGGGTGTCTCTATTTGCTGGAGCAATTTCAGCTCCGAGGGCAGTTATGGCAGCTGCTTATGAGCCTCAGAGTAGTTTTGTAAATTGCTATCAGTTTTTTTGTTGTGCAAGAAATGAGGTTGCTGGAAGAAATATCCATTTGGTTCAGTTCCAATCCAGGAGGCTGGAGGTTGATTGGAAAGATGGTTTAATGGTAAAGTACAACCACCAAGTCCATAGTTCTGGGCAGCTGACCACATGGAGTTGAGAGTGAGCTGTATCTTCTCTTGGGCTTTGCACTTGAACTTCCTGTTCCTGTGTAACAACATGTATTCTATTGGCTGTTGTCAGACTCTCATGGGGCCATGTACAAATCCTAGGAGTTTGTCTGAGCTACATTTTGTTGAAGTTTGGGTTGATGCAATGAAGGGGCTTGTTGGGCAATTCTGATTGTGACTGAGGGCTAACCCTACCTTTGTTCATACCTCACTACTGGGAGTAATGGATTACCAAATCTGCATTTCTAAAAGCTGGCCTCAGCTTAGTATTTGCTTGAGATGAGGCAGAGAGCTGCGGCTCTGAGTTTCTGTCTCCCTTAAGATTTTTATTTCTCTTTTAGGGGAAATATTTTATATCCTTCCTTTTTTAATAATTCTCAAAATATTTCATTCTTCTAGGAGAGGGGTGGGTGCTAAAGTTCTACAAGGCTGAGTAGAAACAGTAGCCATGGACAAGGCAATCCATGTTCTGGGACATCTGAATTTATTTATTTTTATTCGTTTATTTTATTTGATTTGTCAATTGCTTACAAGATAATAGGTATAAGTATATACATGAATACATAAAATGGATACATATAAGAAAAATAAAAAGAAACAATAGGACAGGGACGGTAGGCACGTTGGTGCACTTATGCATCCCCCCTACAGACCTTTTAGGAAAGGGGTGAGGTCAATAGTAGACAGTCTAAGGTTAAAGTTTTTGGGGTTTAGGAAGAGACCACAGAGTCAGGTAGAGGATTCCAGACATTGACCACTCTGTTGCTGAAGTTGTATTTCCTGCAATCAAGTTTGGTGAGGTTAACTTTGAGTTTGTATCTATTGTGTGCTCTTGTATTGTTATGGTTGAAGCTGAAGTATTCATTGACAGGTAAGTCATTGCAATGTATGATTTTATATACCATACTTAGATCAGACCAAAGACGACATAATTGAAGGTTTTCTAGGTCTAGAATTTCAAGTCTGGTGGCATAAGGTATTCTATAACGAGTAGAGGAGTGGAGAACTCTTCTTGTGAAATATTTCTGGACTTTCTCAACTGTGCTAATATCAGATACGTAATGTGGGTTCCAGACTGATGAGCTGTATTCGAGTATTGGTCTAGCAAATGTTTTGTATGCTCTAGTTAGCAGTGTGATATTACCAGATAAAAAGCTATGTAGG
This sequence comes from Bungarus multicinctus, assembly GCA_023653725.1. NCBI lineage: Eukaryota > Metazoa > Chordata > Lepidosauria > Squamata > Elapidae > Bungarus > Bungarus multicinctus. The sequence goes on along the minus strand of CM042834.1, from coordinate 276,371,584 downwards.
ATTAGGTTAACAACTCTTAATGCCTTTTTGGCTATGTAGTTACAGTGAGCTCTAGCACTTAGATCATTAGAGACGAGTATTCCAAGATCCTTGACAGAGTTTGGGTCATCAACAAGGTCTTGACTATTCAGCTTGTATTTTATTTTCTGATTTTTTTCCCCAATATGTAGGACAGAGCATTTATTTGTTGTGATCTGAAGTTGCCATTTGTTTGACCATTCCGATACATAGTCAAGATCTTTTTGAAGGGTAGTAGTATTGTCTGTGATGTTGAATAGCTTTACATCATCAGCAAAGAGAACGCAGTTGCTCTTAATATGATCACAGAGGTCATTTATGTAGAGTATGAAGAGGATTGGTCCTAGAACACTGCCTTGGGGGACACCACTGTTGACAGGCACAGAATTTGATAGGACGATCCCAATTTTGACTATTTGTTGTCTGTTTGACAGGAATGTTTCTATCCAGTTATGAAGGTGACCAGAGATACCATAAGATTTTAGTTCTAGGAGTAGTTTGTCATGTACCCCACTGAATCAAAGGCTTTACAGAAGTCTATGTAGATTGCATCTATTGTTTTGTCCTGATCGAGTTGTGTAGTCCGTATGTTTTTTCAATGTAAGAGTTGCAGATTGCAGGATAGTTTTTTTCTGAAACCAAATTGTTTATTAGAAAGTAGGTTGTTTGTCTCTAAGTGGAGGATAATGGATTGGTTAATAATTGATTCCATGACTTTACAGGTGACGCAGCATAAGGAGATTGGTCTGTAATTTTCAACTAGGCTGGGGTCTCCCTTTTTGAAGATGGGAATGACCGTGGCTAGTGATCATAGTTTTGGCAAGGAGCTGGTCCTGAAAGATTTTTCAAAGATTATGCTTAGAAGTTCGGCTATTGGCAGTGGATAACTTTTTTAAGAAGTAGGCACATATTCCATCCGGTCCAATAGATAGAAATGGTTTTAGATTGTGTAGTGCTTTTTCAACATTGTCTTCTGTAAAATCGATATGTATTAGATCATTGTAGTTGTCTGTGGTTCGACTAGGAAATACTGGGCATGATCCATTGCTGTTTACAAATACTGAGCCAAAGAATGTGTTAAAGAGGTTGGCTTTAATGGTGTCGTCGTTGCAGTCTTTACCATTAGGTCCTTTCAGGGGTGGGATGGACCTTGAGTCTTTTAGCTTGTTGTTTACAAAATTGTAAAAAGCGCGGGTGGAATTGGTGCATAGAAGGTTTTCCTCTTGTTTAATATGATAATTGGTGCATTCAGTCTTTATCTGGTGGCATAAATTTTTGTATTGGCTTTTGAAGTTGGCAACGTGACCAGATTTGTTTTTCTGCTAGAGTGATCTCTTTTTGGACTGAAGTTTCATTATTGTTATGGGTAATCTTTTTTTTGGGGGGGAGGGAGAGTTGTTATTGGTGTATATAGTTTGATGACTCTTTTGACTGCAAGTAAAAATATGTTGTAATGGTCTTCTACAGTATTGCATCCAGTGAATAGAGATTGCCAATCAAGGGATGAGAGATCGTTGTCTATAAGATCATATTGCCTTTTTTGAAGTTATAATTGGGGTTTCCGTCATTGTGATGATTTTTGTGTGGGCGTATGTTGAGACAAAAGTCAATCATATTGTGGTCACTGTTAGAAAAGGGTTCTTTAGTTTGTATTCCATAAATTAAATTTAAACTATTGCAGTTGTTAAGTCTAGTATTGTTGCTTACTAGTTGTTCCAATCCCAGATTTGTAACAGCATTGTAGAAGGTTGCATGTATGGGTTCAGTTGTACATTCGTTAAGGGTCCAGTTAATATGAGGTAGATTGAAGTCACCAAGAAAGATGAAAGCGTGTGGGCAGGATGTTGCCCATGTTAGTAGTGAATTTAGCTTGTTTACATGTTCGATGTCATAATCAGCTGCTCTGTAACATAGTAAGAATCGAAATGTGATATTTAAGGATAGTTCACAGATGATGGTCTCAGGAAGAGCAAGCTCCTGGGTAACTTGGATGTTTTTTAGATGTAAGGACTTAGAAGATAGCAACACCACCTCCTCTACGAATTTCACGATCTGATCAGTAAACATGATAGTCTCTTACTGTGGTAATGGAGTCAGGGAGAGATGCGTTGAGCCATGTTTCACAGACAAATATAATGTCAAATTTATCCATATTTAGTAAGAGGAGAAATTCAGGTATTTTATTCACAAGGCTTCTTGCATTGAGTAGCTTCCATTTAAGGCCAGCTGTAGTTGGAATTGAGGTAGTTAGGGGCGTGCGTGCCTAGTCTTGGGTGATGGTGGATTGGTTGAAATAGGGTTGTTTTTGAAGGTTAAAGCTGAGTTAGGATTAGCATCACATTTTCTTTCTTTTCAAACTGGATTTTTGTTCTGGAGAGCCAATGAGCTAGGGATCTGGTGTAAATGATAGCTTTTGAAGCTTTTGAGTCCCTGGAAATAGAAAATGAGCTCGCCGCCTCTGAAGGACTCCAGGGCTCCCAAGAAATGGAGTCAAGATCCTTTTTTGCAGAAGAGGGTCAGGTAGAAGGTGGTGATCTCACTCACGGAGGAAAGATGGGATTGGAGATCTTCTGAGAGCAATAAGAAAGTAGAAAGTCCTGTCTTTGCATTTGGATCAACTTTAGTCTCATCTTCAAGGTGTCCCAACAATCCTTTGATGGCCAGGGTTGATAGAGTTTATATCCCATATCCCTGAAGGGCATGAAGTACATTTTGGAGATATGGAACTTCCTCCTATCTATACCGAAAATGTGTCCTGGACGTCTCATTTTTTTCTGATGGGATTCCATAATGTTGTCCTCACCTCATCCCCAGATAAAATCATCCTTAACTGAGGCAGCATTGAATTATATTTTCTTCTTATTCTGACACTGTCTGAGGACAGTTCCAAGGTATGAAAAATCTGAGAGAATTCCTGGGGAGGTCTATGACAATTCCCTGTGCCCGACTCACCACACCCAACTCGCCACACCCAACTCACCACAGTCAACTCATCGTGGCCACGGCCAACTCACCACACTCAAATCACCATGGCCAATTTTCCACTCTCAACTCACTACAGCCAATGTGCTGCAGGACAAAAGTTATGCCAACATTGAAGAATCATTAAAGAAAAGATGCAAAAGAAGGGATGGGATGAAATGTGAACGGCAAACATTAAAATATATTTTATTTATTTTAAATAATTAAATAAAATTGTTAAATTGTCCCACAGAAAGTTGGCTACGGCGTTTTGTCCCATTCCCTTCCTAGGAGGCAAATCTGGCAGGAACTAGGAGCAGAGTAGGAGAGAGGTCTTAGAATCCTAGGGCTGGAGGTCTCCAAGGGATCTTGGAGGTCTTCTAGTCCAACCCCCCTGCCCAACCAGGAGACCTAATACCATTTCAGACAACTGACCATCCAATCTGTTCTTAAAAACTTGTAGTGTTGCAGCACTCATAATTTCTGGAGGTAAGTCATTCCACTGGTTAATTGTTTTCACTGTTAGGAAATTTCTCCTCAATTCCAGGTTGCTCCTCTCCTTGATTAGTTTCCATCTGTTGCTCCTTGTCCTGCCTTCTGCGGCTTAGGAGAATAGCTTGATCCCTTCCTCTTCTTTGTGGCAACCCTTGAGATATTGAAAGATGCCATCCTTTCACCCCCTAGTTCTTCTCTTCTTTCTAGTTCATCAAGTTGGGTTTCTTTCCTCAAGGCTAAAGATGCTCAATTTTTTCCACTTCAGACATTCTTAAAGGCCCTGGTCACCCTCCCTGTCCTTCTCTGAAACCTTAAATCCTTCTCCAGTTATAAAAACCAACTGCCTGTGATGCTGAAGGTGGGACCTGTCCAGAGCAGAATAAAGCAGACGGATTACTCCCGGAGACTTGGCAGTATACTTTGATGGATGCCACCTAAAATAATGATACACATATTATATATCCAGGGCATTCTGTCAACCTATTCGAAGTGCTCCCTGGCCCCCAAATGAAATAAGGCTACTTTGTCAAGATTTCCTCTTGACAAATCCAAGCGGACTTCTGATAAATGATCGTTGCATGATTTGCTCCTGAATCTTCTCTGATATTGATGTCACTCTGACCGGTCCACATCTTCATTTCCTTTCTTTTTGAAGATGGGGACGTTTGCTATCATCCATCCAAGTACTTCCCTCTGTCAGCCTTGGAAGCCATTTTTTTTTTTTACGTGGAAGCTTGAAGGCTGCCACATTCAGTGCCTGGGAATTTGGGAGGGGGGATTTCAGAGTGAGGTAGAAGATTAGACTCAACAGCATTCTTTCTCGGAGAGTCAAGGACAGGTTGCCCTGCACCTGGAGCAGAGTGACTGGGGGAAGGTCTCCAGTTGGGATGAAGATTTGATTGAGCCAGGTGATGGACAGATGGGTGCAGGGGATGGATCTTTGGATTTCTCTTTCGGGAAAGGAAAACCCAGATACTCTTCAGATTCAGGTTTTCCCAGATGTGCCAATATGACAACTCTAAATAAAATGGAAATTTGAGGAAATGTGTGTCTCGGAGTTTCTTGAGTTGGAGTTGGTTAGTTGGAATGCTGACACCCTGTTTTCCAAGTTATTCAAAAATAAGGCACCGTGATTTGGTCAGTCCACTCATATATATACAGTATACAGTTATATATATATGTATTTCCCATTCAGTAGGATACAATGCAAATCATCTGGTCCAGAAACCTAAACTCATTCGAAGGAAAGAGGTATCTACTAGATATTTTTTCTGTCAATCTCAAACTTCAGCCTTGCCCTTTCAACCTTCTCTAGTATTGTGTGAGTTGTGTTTATCACACTTGCTATCTGCTAAGGTTCCCATTCTTTTCTTTCTGTCTTGAACATCCCTGAAGAAGCTCATTTTATTAAATGGGGTCCTTGATGCTTTCTTGCAAATGTTTCATGACCCAACTATGTAACATCATCAGTGCTAGAAGGGAATGTGGTTTGTGGAGAGGAGGAGGAGGAAGACTGGGAGACTTTGGTAGTTTTCTTGTAGATGTTTCATGATCCTATGTAACATCATCAGTGCGAGGAGGAGGAGGAGGAGGAGGAGGAGGAGGAGGAGGAGGATGGAGGGGTTCTTGGTGCTCCCTGAGCTTGGCTGTTGTCTTTCAACCATCAATGGTAGAAGGGAGTTGGCTTGGCTTTCTGTTTATATGCAGTGGCTTGCCTTGTCAGTGTTGATAAGAGTGGACTTGGTAGTTCCTTGATTAGGTTGTGATTCATTGTTATGTTGTTTGTCTGAGTTGGTACTTCCTTGATTAGGGCATATTTACTGCTTGATTATTGGTCTAGTATTAATCTAGATAGATAGGAACAGCATGGTGGCCTAGAGGTAAAGATGCCCGCCTATCTCTTGGAAGTTTGAGAGTTAAACAGTAGCAGATGTTTCTCTATCAAGTGTAGGTATCAGGAAGAGTATCTAGCCAGTAAACGCTCAGCTTTATTCACTCACCCTGGCTCCATCATGAATAAAGGGATTAGAGGGTTGTAGAAAGTAAAAATTAATTAGATCGATCGATCGATCGATAGATGGATGGATGGATACAGTAATACCAATAGCATTTAGACTTATATACCACTTCACAGGCCCCTCTAAGCAGTTTGCAGAGCCAGCATTTTGCTCCCAACAATTTGGGTCCTCATTTTACCCACCTTGGAAGGACGGAAGGCTGAGTCAACCATGAGCCTGGTGCAAATTGAATTGCCAAATTGCAGGCAGCCGGCAATCATCTCAAATGACCTAAGTGCTAGAGCCCACTGTAACTACATAGCCAAAACAGTGTTAAGAGTTGTTAACCTAATCTTATGTAGCTTTTTCTCTGGTAATATTACACTAATAACTAGAGCATACAAACATTTGCTAGACCAATACTCGAATACAGCTCATCAGTCTGAAACCCACATTACGTATCTGATATTAACACAGTTGAGAAAGTCCAGAAATATTTCACAAGAAGAGTTCTCCACTCCTCTACTCGTTGCAGAATACCTTATGCCACCAGACTTGAAATTGTAGACCTAGAAAACCTTGAATTATGCCGTCTTCGGTCTGATCTAAGTATAGTATATAAAATCATACATTGCAATGTCCTACCTGTCAATGAATACTTCAGCTTCAACCATAACAACACAAGAGCAAACAATAGATACAAACTCAAGGTAAACTGCACCAAACTTGATTGCAGGAAATATGACTTCAGCCACAGAGTGGTCAATGTCTGGAATACTCTACCTGACTCTGTGGTCTCTTCCCCAAAACTTTAACTTTAGACTGTCTACTATTGACCTCCCCCCTTTCCTAAGAGGCCTGTAGGGGACGTGCATAAGCGCACCAACGTGCCTACCGTCCCTGTCCTATTGTTTCTTTTATTTTTCTTATATGTATACATGTATTCATAACTATGTTTTTACTTATACCTATTATCTTGTAAGCAATTGACAAACCAAATAAAATAAAATAAATTAGTAGCCTGCAGTACCGCGTTCTAACCACTGCACCACCACGGCTCAGATAGGTAAGTAGGTAGGTAGGTAAATAGGAAGATAGATAGATAGATAGATAGATAGATAGATAGATAGATAGATAGATAGATAGATAGATAGATAGATAGATAGATAGATAGATAGATAGATAGATAGATAGGCAGGCAGGCAGGCAGGCAGGCAGGCAGGCAGGCAGGCAGGCAGGCAGAGATAAGAGAGAGATAGATGATAGATGTGTACATTTGTGTATATACAATCCCTCTCCCTCTCTCACACACACAGAGGGACGAAGAAACAGAGAGAGAGAGAGAGCTTCAATCACACCTTTGCAGCTGCCTTCTAAGTGTGTCCCTCACGTTAGGCTCATAAAAAAATAACCCCCCTCCCCCAAGGCTGCTCCAAAATCCTGCCGCTCATCTCATGCGCGCTTAAAGTTCTGCCCCCTCGCATCGATTGCTCATTCCAGCCGGGCTGTTTTCATTTCATACTATGTATTGGCTGGCTTTATTGTCAGAATCATTGCCGTTCGATGTCCCGCATGGATTTTATGCCAGCTTGACTTAGTTGGGCTGGTTATTTTTTTAAAATGCTCCATCCGCTCAGCACCGGCCGGTTTGGGCTGCCTAGACGCATTTCGGAAGGAAGGAAGATCCGTCACCGGGACTGTGGAAAGATAGGATGAGGCTGCCTCCGTGGCTTCTTTGATCAGAGGAAAGAGAAAAGACACAACCCCTGCATTTCCTGCGAACTGAAAATCCCATGTGGAAATTTTTCCATAAAAAAATCAACCAGTGAGTTTCACCCACATCCTTTAGGTAGTTAGAATAACAGAGTTGGAAGGGACCTTGGAGGTCTTCTAGTCCAACCCCCTGCTTAAGGAGTAACCTATGCCATTACAGACAAATGGCTGTCCAATCTCTTCTTGAAAACCTCCAGGGATGGAGAAGCCACAGTTTCCACTGGTTGATTGTCCTTCACCATTGGGAAATTCCTTCTTAGTTCTACGTTGGTTCTCTCCGGAATGAAACGGAACGGAATGGAACAGAACAGAACAGAAAATAGAGTAGAGTAGAGTAGAACATGGAATGGAATAGAAATAATGGAATAGAATAGAATGGAATGGAATGGAATGGAATAAGGAATAGAATAGAATAGAATAGAATAGAATAGAATAGAATAGAATAGAATAGAATAGAATAGAATAGAATAGAATGGAATGGAATGGAATGGAATGGAATAAGGAATAGAATAGAATAGAATAGAATAGAATAGAATAGAATAGAATAGAATAAGGAACAGAATAGAATAAGGAACAGAATAGAATAAGGAATAGATTAGATTAGATTAGATTAGATTAGATTAGATTAGATTAGATTAGAATAGAGTAGAATAGAATAGAATAAGGAATAGAATAGAATAGAATGGAATGGAATGGAATAAGGAATAGAATAAGGAATAGAATAGAATGGAATGGAATGGAATGGAATAAGGAATAGAATAGAATAGAATAAGGAATAGAATAGAATAAGGAGCAGAATAGAATAAGGAATAGATTAGAATAAAGTAGAGTAGAATAGAATAGAATAGAATAGAATAGAATAGAATAGAATAGAATAGAATAGAATAGTTGGAAGGGACCTTGGAGGTCTTCTAGTCCAACCCCCTGCTTGGGCAGGAAACCCTACAACCCTTCAGACAAGTGGTTGTCCAATCTCTACTTTAAAACTTCCAGCGTTGGAGCGTTTACAACCTCTAGGGGCAAGTTATTCCACTGATTAATTGTTCTAGCTGTCAGGAAATTTCTCCTTAGTCAGTTCCCATCCATTGCTTCTTGTTTTGCCTTCAGAGGCTTTGGAGAAAAGGTTGACACCCCCCACGCCCCCTCAAATACTGCAAGACTGCTATCCAGTCTGTCCTCATCCTTCTTTTCATTAAACTAGACATACCCAGTTCCTGCAACCATTCTTCACAAGTTTTAGCCTCTAGCTCCCTTATCAACCTTTTTGCTCTTCTCTGCAGTTTTTCTAGAATCTCAGCATCTATTTTATAGGGTCAAGTCAGAAAGGAGTCTTGGGAATTGGGGGGGGGTCTCTTTTACATGGCATTTTGAAAGGGGGGAACTGTTAGAGGGACGTGTCTGTTATCCCTAGTTGACAGTCTTGGATAGTCAAGCAAACAGCTTGACTAAAATCTATTACTTTGGCCAGACTTCCTAATGGTTTAGCATTTTAATGTTAAGCACTTACTCTTTCAGCTGTTACCTTTTGTACTTTTTGATTTATGATATTTTTGTAATAGATTTTTCTGTAATTTTGCAAGCTGACCAGCATGATTAGCCAAATGGCTGCCTTGCATATATTCTCAGCCAATAAGACATAAACAACCAGTTAAGAGTTGAGAAAATTCTGCGTATTGAGACAGAAAAAGCATATATTGAAGTTCAAGACTTATCTCCAGAATGACATGATCTGGAACATCAATAAAGGGTTGAGAGAAGCACAGCTCTTACTACAATTTTGATGTATTGTGGGGGGTAGCTTAGAGAAAGAAGTAAGGGCAAAATTCAGTGGCCTGCAAGTGAGGTACTAATACCACTCTGTAAAGCCTTAGTAAGACCACAACTAGAATACTGCATCCGGGTTTTGGTCTCCACACTATAAAAGAGATGTTGGGACTCTAGAAAATAAGCAGAGAAGAGCAACCAGGGTGATGAGGGGATTGGAGGCTAAAAGATATGATGGATGGTTTCAGGAACTGGGCCTGGCTAGTCGAGTGAAGAGAAGGACCAGGAGGGACAGGAGAGAAGTCTTCCAGTATTTGAGGGGCTGCCCCAGAGAGGAGGAGGGGGTCAAACTATTCTCCAAGGCACCAGAAGGCCAGACAAGGAAGAATGGATGGAAACTGAAGAAGGAAAGAGATTCAATCTAAAAATAAGGAAGAATTTCCTGACAGTGAGAACAATCAACCCATGGAACAGAAGTTGCCTTCAGAAGTTGTGAGAGCTTCATCCCTGGAGGCTTTCAAGAAGAGACTGGACTACCATTGGTCAGAAATGGTGTAGGGTCACCTGCTTGAGAGGGGGGTTGGACTAGATGACCTACAAGGTCCCTTCCAACTGTTATTCTGTATAATGTTTTGCATTGGGGATTTATTTCTGTAAGCTGCCCAAAGTCACCACGAACAAGTTGGGCAGCCATGTAAAATAAAATTAAAGAAATGTCTAAATAAATAAACTGCACAGAGCGTCACACAGTTCAGCGGAAATGGTAACTTCTCTATCCGCCCAAACCTGAAAGCTTGTTTCTCTCTCACTCAAGATGTCTGTCTACACAGAGATGGTCCACTGATCTGATGGAGAAACACAACCCAGGGTGGGTTGAGAAGAAGACCTTTGGACTGATGGTTGAGTGAAGCTGTACATTCATTCCATTGTTGTAGGCCCTTAATTGACGTTCACAGGTTTTGTGATCGATGGGACGGAAAGAACGCGAAGATCTGAAGCAATGCATGAAAACTAGAGCAGAACTGATAAGTTCATCCATCCGGGCAGTGGATTCAAAGTGCTTCCTTCTTGGTTTGGATCCCTGGCCATTCAACTGTGTCTACAATCTGGAATTATCAGGAGACCTGTCCCAAAAGTGCTGTCAGGATTCTGGCAATTACCGTCATTTAAATCGTGAGTCTCGAGCCAAACTTCTAAAACTTCCAAAGGATTTATTGGGAGTTAACATGTCTGGCACTGCCTGGGTATAGCTGACTCTGAGACACATCATTCATTGTCACCCTTGACCCTGGTTTTCCCCCCATCTGCTGGGTGTATCGTAATTCATATTCTCCAATGAGGCACATCCACAGCTCAGAGTCATCCATCAGGCTCTCCAGTTAGAATTTTGCATGGCAGAAACTTCAATTGCCTAGTTACTATCTTTGAAAAACTATTTATGGAATGCACTTTCGATTTCCAAGCTGCCGCACTGCTCTTTCAAACTCCTCCACCCCCCCTTTCTGTTGGCAACTCTAAAAAGACCACAGAGATATTTTATGAGTTGACGGGTCCTTTTTTTCCCCTTTCCAAAAGGCAACTGGACTTTCTTGCTTTTCTTTGAAGACGTTTCGCTTCCTTCAAGAAGCTTCTTCAGCTCTAGCTGGATGGCGGGGAAGGGAATCTGCAGCCAACACAACGTACATGCACACACTTCAAATCCAAGAATATGCTAAGGCAGAAGCTTGTCCACCCCAAGGATAAAACACCCGGTCACACACTGAGCAACGTGGTCTATGCAGTACAACTCAGTGAGCCGTGTACTGATCTGCACATCGGGGAAACGAAACAGCCACTTCACAAGCACATAGCACAACACAGGAGAACAAATCCATCAGGACTTAGATTCAGCAGCCCATCTGCATTTCAAAGACACAGGCCGCTCTTTTGAAGGCCAATGAAGTCCACATTTTGGGCAGAGAGGGCTGATGGTATGAAAGAGGGGTCCAAGAGGCCATCTATGTCCTCATTAAACAGCCCTCCCTCAACAGAGGAGGAGAGATACGACATCAACTATCTCCAATCTACAACAGGGTCCTTTCAATAGTTCCACGAAGGCTCTGCCCCGATTTGCACCACTCAGGTGACCCTATAGATAAACCTCCAAGTGGCCTCAATGACCCTCTCAAAGGATGCAAAGGACCAGCTGTCTGCAAGGAGCATAAATCCTTCCCTTCCCCACCATCCAGTCTGAGCTGAAGAAGCTTCTTGGATGAGAAGCGAAACGTCTTCAAAGAAAAACCAGAAAGTCCAGTTGCCTCCTGGGGAAAAAAAACACCTTTGGGATAACCAGGAGCTGGCTGACTAAGAAACTCTGTAGACGTATAAGGAGATCTGCACAAATTCTGGTTTAGAGTTAGTCTTGAGGATGTCATCTTCAGCTGATTGCCCTCTTTGTGTTCATCACCTTATCACCCATCCCCTCCCACTTGTGACCGTACCTTTGTCGCTTGTATCCTTATGATTTATATTGACTGTTTCCTAGTATGATTTGATTGCTTATTTGTACCCTATTTATTTATTTATTTATTTATTCTAGGTTTTATATACCGCCCTTCTCCCAAAGGACTCAGGGCGGTGAACAGCCAACTAAAATACATGTATACAAATATAAATAGTTAAAAAAGAATTAAACCCTAGGCTGTCCCTATAAAAATCTAAAAACCCCAATTAAAATAAATTAAAACTTTGTACACCCATCCCAACCAATCCAAAAACCCCATTTAAAATCCCATTTGAGTCAGCTCAGGCCGGCCTGCTCGAAGAGCCAGGTCTTCAGGTCACGTCTGAAGGCCCTCAGGTCACTAGTCATTCGTAATCCAGGGGGCATCCCATTCCAAGGGCGGGTGCCCCCACAGAGAAGGCCCTATTCCTCGGGGTCACCAGACGACACATAGAAGGCGTCGGGACCCGGAGGAGACCCTCTCTGTGGGAGCGCACCGGTCGGTGGGAGACTACTGGCAGAATGCGGTCTTGTAAGTATCCTGGTCCGATGCCATGGAGCGCTTTAAAGACCAAAACCAGTACTTTAAAGCGAACCCGGAAGGCCACTGGCAACCAATGCAGCTCGCGCAGGAGGGGCGTCACGTGGGAGTATCTCGACGCCCCCATAACCACCCGCGCGGCTGCATTCTGTACCAGTTGAAGCCTCCGAGTGCTCCCCGCAGGGAGCCCCATGTAGAGGGCATTACAGTAGTCCAGACGGGAGGTGACCAGGGCATGAGTGACTGTGCGTAAGGCGTCCCGATCAAGAAAGGGCCGCATCTGGCGTATCAGGCGAACCTGATAAAAAGCCCCCCTGGAGACGGCCGTAATATGCTCTTCCAAAGACAGCCGTACATCCAGGAGGACACCAAGATTGCGTGCCCCTTCTGTGGGGGTCAAGATCTCATCCCCAATAGCCAGCGATGGAGTCAGCTGACTATATCGGGCCGCCGGAAACCACAGCCACTCGGTCTTGGAAGGGTTGAGTCGAAGCCTGTTCTCGCCCATCCAGTTCCACACAGCCTCCAGGCAACGGGCCATAACCTCCACAGCATCGTTGGGGTGGTTTGGGGTGGAGATGTATAGCTGAGTGTCATCAGCATACAGATGGCATCTCACCCCAAAACCATGGATGATCTCTCCCAGCGGCTTCACATAGATGTTGAACAGAAGAGGGGAGAGGACCGACCCCTGAGGCACCCCACACATGAGGGGCCTAGGGGTGGACCTCTCCCCCCCCGTCAACACTAATTGCGAGCGGTCCGAGAGGAAGGACGAGAACCACCGCAAAACGGTGCCCCCAATTCCCAACCCCTCCAACCGCCGCAATAGGATACTATGGTCGATAGTATCAAAAGCCGCCGACAGATCTAGGAGGACCAGGACAGAGGAATAACCTCTGTCACGGGCCCTCCAGAGATCATCTACCAACGCGACCAATGCTGTTTCAGTACTGTGCCCGGGCCTGAAGCCCGATTGGAACGGATCTAAATAGGATGCTTCCTCCAGATACTGAGGGAGCTGACGCGCCACCACACTCTCAACAACCTTCGCCACAAAGGGAAGGTTGGAGACAGGACGATAGTTATTCAAAAGAGCCGGGTCCAGGGAAGGCTTCTTGAGGAGGGGCCGCACCACCGCCATTTTCAGGGCGGTCGGAAGCGCCCCCTCCGTCAACGAAGCGTTGACAATCCCCTGGAGCCAGCCTCGTGTCACCTCTCTGGAGGTAGAAACCAACCAGGAAGGGCACGGGTCCAATAAACATGTGGTGGCATTCAGCCTCCCCAGAAGTCTGTCCACACCCTCGGCGGTCACAGGATCGAACTCTTCCCAGATAACCGTCTCAAGACCTGCCCCGGACACCTCCCCCGGGACCACCCAACTGGAGTCCAGCCCATCCCGAATCTGGGCGATTTTATCATGCAGAAATCGGGAAAACTCTTCTGCTTTACCCTGCAAGAGGTCCTCCCGCGCTCTCGGCTCAAGCAGAGAGCGGGTCACTCTAAACAGGGCAGCAGGCCGATTTTCTGCAGACGCAATAAGGGCGGAGAAGTGTGAACGCCTCGCCGCCCTTATCACCACTAGGTAGGTCCTAATATAGGACCTCACCTGTGTCCGATCAGACTCAGCACGACTGGCCCTCCAGATACCCTCCAGACGTCTTTTCCGGCATTTCATCCCCCTCAGCTCCCCCGTAAACCACGGAGCCAGGTGGGATCTATGCCGAGTCAGAGGTCGCAAAGGCACAACTCGGTCCAGAGCCTCCGCGGCCAACCTATCCCAGGTGGCCACCAAGTCTGTGGCCGAGTTATGAGCCAGAGTTTCAGGAAATGGCCCAAGCTCCATCTGGAACCGTTCCGGATCCATCAGGCGCCTGGGGCGGAACCATCTCCTCGGCTCCGCCTCCCTGCGATGGGGGGTGGCGGCACCGAAGTCCAGTCTAAGAAGAGAATGATCGGACCATGACAAGGGTTTTATGACTAGATCTCCAACACGATCATTCAACCACTGACCAGAGGCGAAAATCAGGTCCAGTGTGTGTCCCCCCGTGTGAGTGGGGTCAGAAACTAATTGGGTCAGATCCATGGCCGTCATGTAAGCCAGGAACTCCCGGGCCACCCCAGAGGTTTCCCCGAGCGAAGGCAGGTTGAAATCACCCATGACTAAAAGCCTGGGGGTTTCAACCGCCAGCCCGGCTATCACCTCGAGGAGCCCGGGCAGGGCCGATGACACGTGGCAGGGAGCCAGGTACGTTATCAACAGGCCCATCTGAACCCCCCGACCCCACTTCACAAAGAGAGACTCACAACCAGCCGTCTGAGGAACAGTGGCCTCCCTAGGACAAAGGACTTCTCTAATAATCGCCGCCACCCCACCACCCCTTCCCTGAGATCTCGGTCGATGGAATGCTTGGAAACCTGGTGGGCAAATCTCTACCAGAGGGACACCGCCCTCTGGGCCCAACCAGGTTTCGGTAACCCCTGCCAGGTCCGCACCCTCCTCCTGAATGAGATCGCAAATCAGGGGGGCCTTGTTAACGACGGACCTGGCATTACATAACATCAGCCGGGTACTCAGGGCCTGAGACTCTGCACAACCAGGCCTGCCAGACGGGTCGGGAGGGTCGGAGCGCGCCACCGCTTGGAGACAGCGGGCACGCGATCCCCTAACTTGATATGGCCCTCTACCCCCGTCATATCTGCCCCTCCCACTTATGGTGCCAATGAAACCCACCCCCTGTGTTTGCCCCCACGACTCATGACCCTCTGGGTTCCCCCAGACGTGCACTCCAGCCTGGCTGACTCCAAATCCCCCCGGGCTATCCCCCAAACCCGGACCGGGTACCCTCCCTAACCCCAATAAATTTCCATCCCCCAACCCTCTCTTCGTCGCCCTCCCTAACCTCGATAAAACCCCGAATAAAAATCTAAAAAGTTTAAAACCCCCTGTAAAAATCCTTTTTTGATGGCCATGCCACCTCTCCGGATCCCAGGAACCGTCCTTGAGGTAGGCCATCGATAGACCGGAGGGCCACTCCAGGGAGTGGGGGACCCTCCCGAGGGCCCGCAATTCCGCCGAGGAGTATGTTCTTCTAGCCCTCGCCGTCGTCGGATCAGGGACCACCACCGAGATCACCGGCGTCCTTCGAGCCAGCCAATCCTGTTGTTGCCCCTACCAATTACATCCCGCAATGGATGGGGGCCAAGGGGGGGGGCCAGGTCCACGTCCGTCGTCACTACCGCCGCGGCCTCCGTAAAATTGCCGCTGCCACCGTCCCAAAAGATCCCCCGGGCGGCCTCCCGGCGGCTCCTTCGACGCCCCGAACGGGGCGGGACCCCTCGACACCCCCTCAATACATGGGGGTCGAGGGGGGGGGCTGGCTCCATGCCCGGCCTCCCGGCCACCGCGGCTTCCACGCCTGGCTTCTCGGCCGCCGCAGCCGCCACGGCTTCCGCGGCCTCCACCGAATCTCCGCCGCTGCCGCCCCAAAAAGTCACCCGGGCGGCCTTCCGGCGGCTCCTCCGGCGGCTCTTCCGACACCCCAGCCAAGGCGAGACCCCTCGCTACCCTCTCAGCACCTGGGGGTCGAGGGGGGGGGGCGGGCTCCATGCCCAGCCTCTCGGCCACCGTGGCCCCCACGCCTGGCGTCTCGGCCGCCGCGGCCTCCATTGAATCGCTGCTGCCGCCGCTGCCGCCGCCCCGAAAAATCACCCGGGCGGCCTCCCGGCGGCTCTTCCGGCGGCTCTTCTGTACCTGGGGGGCGAGGGGGGAGGCGGGCTCCATGCCCAGCCTCTCGACCACCGCGGCCCCCACACCTAACCTCTTGGCCGCCGCGGCCTCCATTGGATCGCTGCCGCCGCCGCCGCCGCCGCCGCCGCCGCCCCGAAGAATCACCCGGGCGGCTTCCCGGCGGCTCTTCCGGCGGCTCTTCTGCAGCTGGGGGACGAGGGGGGAGGCGGGCTCCATGCCCAGCCTCTCGACCGTCGCGGCCCCCACGCCTGGCCTTTCGGCCGCCGCGGCTGAAACGCTGCCGCCGCCGCCGCCGCCGCCGCCGCCGCCGCCCCAAAGAGTCACCCGGGCGGCCTCCCGGCGGCTCTAGCGGCTCTTCTAATGCCCCAAACGGGGCGAAACCCCTCGGAGCCCCCTCAGCATATGGGGGTCGAGGGGGGAGGCCGGCTTAACCGGCAAAAGCAGGCGCTCGGCGGAGCTCCCCTCGGACGGATGACTATTATTAAGTGTTGTACCTTATGATTCTTGACTCTTGATGAAGGTATCTTTCCACTTATGTACACTGAGAGCATTTTCAACAAGACAAATTCCTTGGTGTCCAATCACACTTGGCCGATAAAGAATTCTATTCTATTCTATTCTATCCTATCCTATCCTATCCTATCCTATCCGATCCGATCCTATCCTATCCTATCCTATCCTATCCTATCCTATTCTATTCTATTCTATTCTATCTTTCCTATCTATCTATCTATCTATCTATCTGATTTGATTGCTTATTGTACCCTATGATTATCATTAAGAGTTGTACCTGACAATTCTTGACTCTTGATGAATGTCTCTTTCCTTTTATGTACCCTGAGAGCATTTGCACCAAGACAAATTCCTTGTGTGTCCAATCATACTTGGCCAATAAAGAATTCTATTCTATTTTATTCTAATTCTAATTCTATTTTGCATTCCTCTATTCTATCCTATTCCATTCTATTCTATTCTATTGTATCCTATGACTATCATTAAGTGTTGTACCTGATGATTCTCGACTCTTGACGAATGTCTCTTTCCTTTTATGTACACTGAGAGCATTTGCACCAAGACAAATTCCTTGTGCGTCTAATCACACTTGGCCAATAAAGAATTCTATTCTAATTCTATTCTTATTCTATTCTATTTAATGAACAGGCTGAATAGATGTTTGAATTCTGTTCTTCGCTTTCTTGGCTCCGACTTCAGTTCAACTCAGACAAAGGCAGGAATTCAACGGTGAGGGAATCCAATCCCTCCCGGTGCCACCAGCTCTCCCCCAAACACTGATTGTGCAATGCTGTCATTTCATACACCGAGGTTGTTACAAGGACGGAATTGAAGACCCCGGCTGATCCCTTACGTTTTCAATTACGGCTTTGCACATTCTTCCTTTCTCTTCACTTCCCCTCCTGGACCAGCCTTCCCCTTGGCCGATGAGTATAATTTGCTTTTAATGTCTGTCTGGCTGATACACTTAAGGGAGGGGGAAAAAAGAAAGGACACGAAAGATTATTTTCCATTCTTATTCAAATTTATAATTAATTCCTAATCTGATCACGTTGGAGCAGAGAGAGAGAGAACAAGCTAGCAGGCTGGGGGCATCCAGAGAGAGAGAGAGAGAGAGACAAAAATCTTGGGTTGAAGTTTAAAGCTTGAAGTTGTGGTAGAAGTTTAAAGCTTTGGCACATGCCTCCGGGAAGAGGGGCTCATGGGTTTGGAGGAGGCTTATTTGGTGGGGCACATTCAAAGATGAGGCTTCCCAACCCCTTGGCAACCAATGGGGACAAGAATAAAGTTTGATTCCCACACTCCCAAGTGGCCTTCTCATTTGCAAAACATTCTTGTGTGGTTCCCAGGTTGGGTGGGTGGGTAGGTTCTAGGGAACAGGTGACATTTTAGGATGGCTCCTTATTGGGGATGAACTATGGTTGCTACACCTCTCTCTCTCTCCCTCTATTGTATTTATTTATTTGTCAAGCGATTAAAAGATAAAAGGTATAAGTATAAACATAGTTATGAATACATGAAATGCATACGTATAAGAAAAATTAAAAAAAGAAACAATAGGACAGGGATGGTAGCAGGGGTGGGATTCTACCAGTTTGCACCTATTCGCTAGAACTGGTTGTTAACATTCTAAGCAGTTCGGAGAACCGGTTGTTAGAAGAAATTCCTGGCCTAATCCTGTAAGGAAGGCAGGAAGGAAACATTCTGGTGTTGCTTACAGAAACTGCCTTTCCGTTGACCCTTATTACATTCTTGACAGGATTAGACTTCCTCTCTCATTGATCACTCTGTTGCTGAAGTTGTATTTCCTGCAATCAAGTTTGGTGCGGTTAACCTTGAGTTTGTATCTATTGTTTGCTCTTGTGTTGTTATGGTTGAAGCTGAAGTATTCATTGACAGGTAGGACATTGCAATGTATGATTTTATATACTATACTTAGACGGACCGAAGGCAGTGTAGTTCTAGGTTTTCTAGGTCTAGAATTTCGAGTCTGGTGCCATAAGGTATTCTGCAACGAGTAGAGGAGTGGAGAACTCTTCTTGTGAAATATTTCTGGACTTTCTCAACTGTGCTAATATCAGATACGTAATGTGGGTTCCAGACTGATGAGCTGTATTCGAGTATTGGTCTAGCAAATATTTTGTATGCTCTAGTTATTAGTGTAATATTACCAGAGAAAAAGCTACGTAGGATTAGGTTAACAATTCTTAATGCCTTTTTGGCTATGTAGTTACAGTGGGCTCTAGCACTTAGGTCTTTGAAATGAGTACTCCAAGATCCTTGTCAGAGATTGTATCCTCATCAAGGTCTCTCTCTCTCTCTCGTTTGGGTATCTTAATTTAAATTGATAGATCATTAATACATTATATGTATATCATCATTTTAGCCATTGTTCATACACTGGAGAATAAAGGCCTCCTCTGCATATTTCTTTTTTTTTTCATTAAATTTTATTTAGTTTTCAAAATTTAAAAAACATAAAATCAAACTTTATACATCATTATATCAACATCAAGACATCTTTTACATTTCCTTATCATCTTTCTATATACACATTTATTTCATTATATAATTTCAACTTAATATAGAAATAAATATAGATATAAGTATTTATATAGTTTCTTATTATTTACCTAATTGTAATCCTAATTCATTTGTCATTTGATATAATATTTTTGGTAATGTTTTCTTTTGTTTTTATATCCATACTCTTATAGTCTATTTCTTGATTCATTATCACCTACCAAACATATATTCTCATATTCCGGTTCTATTAATTTTTTTATATAATTTGTTATAGAATTTTTCCTGCTTCTCATTTGGTGAATATATGACAGCTAAAAACATTTCTTAAAAAATTTACATATACTTCTAACATTAAAATTCTATCCTCCTCATCTGCATAAACTTGTTTTGATTGTAAGTGTTTTCTAATATATATTGCTATTCCCCCCTTTTTTTGTTGAGCTAAAGATACATATAAATCTCCCAATTTTGTTGATTCTTACTATTTGCTCTGATATTTATGCATATGTGTTTCTTGAAGATATGCAATGTCTATATTTTGTTTCTGTAATTTAGTTAATATTTTCCCCCTCTTAATTGATGAATTTAAGCCATTGACATTTATAGAAACTAATTTGATTTTTTTCATCTATTTTAGGCATTAATAAATAATGAACACAAACCCCACCGCATATTTCCAACCGATACAGCCCTGAGTTTTCTTCTGCCTTGCTGATGTTGTCGATCCATCTTGTTTTAGCTCTCTTTTATTTTATATATATGTATATATTTTTGCCTCCTGGGGCTCTGGGGGGGCTCTGGGGGGGGCGTTTTTGCTCCCAGGAAGCTTCCCTGAGGCCCAGGAAGGCAAAAAACAGAGCATGTACCACTTTTTGCCTCTTGGGCCTGAGGGAAGCCGCCTGGGCGGAGCAGTAAAACAGCGAGGGGGATCCCGACACAGCTGATCGTCGAAACAGCCGATCGTTGGAAGGAAAGAAAGAAAGAAAAGAAATTCCAGTTTGGCCGAACTGATAGAATCCCAACACACACACACACATACACACGCACACACACACACACATACACATGTTTTCTTATGTTTTCACGAGTATTTATATGTATGGTATTTAGGTATTTTCCCACGTCTTAATAGTTGTGCTTTGAAAGTTACAGCGATGTTTCGGCAGAATCTCATCTGCCATCCTCAGGTTTGCGTGTTGGGTTTTTCCTTGATCGTGCGTGTCGGGCTTTGGCAGCCGTTTCTGTTTGAATTTGGTGCTGGCTTCATGCTTTATTTGAATGGTTTTTTTCCTTCATCCTGATTGGCTGGGAGTCTAGGTCTGTGTTTATTGGTCTTAGACAGAGGTGACATTCAACAGGTTCTGACCAGTTCTGGAGAACCGGTAGCGGAAATTTTGAGTAGTTCAGAGAACCGGCAAAGATCATCTCTGACCGGAGATTTTGCAGTAACGTTCCCCTACCACGCCCAGCAAGCCACGCCCAGAGAACCGGTAGTAAAAAAAAATTGAATCCCACCGCTGGTCTTCGAGTTGCTGTGTTTTTGATGAGCTGGCAACGTTGTGTTTTGTGTATTGGGGTTTCTTAGTGCAGCTTGGTTTCTTGTGAATGGCCAACAATTGTTTATTAGGAAGCTGGGTTTTATTTGGGTAGCTGGCTGGGGCGTGTTTGGGTTGGAGGTATTAGGGGGAGGGGTCTGTTTGTGTCCAGGTGTTTGTCTGGATTGTGGTATAGAGATTTTTTTTGATGACTCCACCAGACTATCAATCATCGGGAAGCCTGCACTCACAAACAAAAAAGTCTCAACAACCCCTCGCAGCTTCAACCTCAAACTGTCTATTGTGGACCTCACCCTATTCCTAGGAGGTCCTTAAAGAGGGCGGGCATGCATGAGCACACCAGTGTGTCTACCAGTGGTGGGATTTAAAAATTTTTACTACTGGTTCTGTGGGTGTGGCTTGGCTTGGTGGGCGTGGCAGGGGAAGGTTATTGCAAAATCTCCATTCCCTCCCCACCCCACTAACCTGCTTTGCAGTTCTGTTCTCCTGTGCAGGGCAACCAAAGAGGACCCAGCCAATCAACCGTGGGCATGGCTTGGTGGGTGTGGCATGGCTTGGTGGGCGTGGCAGAGGAAAGATATACTGTAAAATCCCCCTTCCCTCCCCATCCCTCTAACTTGCTTTCCAGCTCTGTTCTCTTGTGCATGGCAACAAAAGGAGACCCAGTTGATCAGCTGTGGGTGTGGCTTGGTGGGCGTGGCATTCTGTGGGTGTGGCTTGATGGCTCTGTGGGCGTGGCAGGGGAAAGATACTGCAAAATCCCCCTTCCCTCCCCACCCCACTAAACTGCTTTTCAGCTCCCTTCTCCTGTGCAGGGCAACCAAAGGAGACCCAACCAATCCGCTGGGACCTGATGGGAGGCAGAGAATAGATGGGGGGTTGGCGGGGCCAGTCAGAGGCGGGATTGGCCAGTTCTCCCAACTACTCGAAATTTCCACTACCGGTTCTCCAAAACCAGTCAGAACCGGCTGAATCCCACCTCTGGTACTTACCATCCCTGTCTTACTGTCCCCATTTATCTGTATTTACTTCCTTTTCTCATGTTTAATGTTCATACTTATACCTGCTTTCTTGTACATGTTTACGTACAAACAAACAAGCGAATGAATAAATAACATAAAATCTTCTTCCAAATCCATTCCTCCACTCCACACACAGAGAGACACAGAGATACAACCCTCCCCCTTTTTTAAAAAAAAACAACAAGTGCTTATTATACTCTGGCCTCCCTCCAGCTCGGTTCACAGCTCTGCCAGGAAGAATCACACCTTGCTTCTTAAGAGATGCTTAAAGGAGCCCAGCAAAGGGCGAAGATGACTTTGGAACATGGTGTGGCGAAGCATGGGTGGCAGCCTTCGCGGGCCAATGTCTTCATCCTGTTCTCAGTCCACCTCTGGGAAGGCCGGTGGCATTTAGAATCACAGAGTTGGAGGGCACCTTGGAGGTCTTCTAGTCCACTATTCTTAAAGTTGCCAAGGTTGGAGACCCCTGTACAAGGGTGGGATTCAAATTTTTTAACAACCGGTCCCGTGGGTGTGGCTTAGTTGGTGGGCGTGGTTTGGTGGTCATGTGACTGGTGGACGTGGCTTGGTGGTCATGTTATTGGCTGGGCGTGGCCAGCTCAATATCACTCACATCGAGGCATGCATCTCCTCGCCTGGCCTCTCGTGACTGTGGGGATGCTGCAACAGTCGTAAGTGTGCAAAATGGTCATAAGTCACTTTTTTCAATGCCATTGTAACTTTGAATGGTCATTCCACACAAGCAAAGTACCAGCAAAGGAGGGGAAAAAAAACTCCAGAGAAGTTCCTGAGACAGGAAGTCCAGTCCTGCCAAGAATGTAATAAGGGTTAATGGAGAGGCAGTTTCTGTAAGCAACACCAGAATGTTTCCTTCCTGCCTTCCTTACAGGATTAGGCCAGGGATTTCTTCTAACAACTGCTCAGAAGGTTAACAACCGGTTTTGACGAATAGGTGCAAACCTGTAGAATCTCACCCCTGCACCAAACCCTCAAGGTTGATTTGAATCAGAATAGAGTTGGAAGGGACCTTGGAGGTCTTCTAGTCCAACCCCCTGCTCAGGCAGGAAACCCTGCACTGCTTCAGACAAACAGTTCTCCAATCTCTTCCAGCATTCCTATGGATGGGGGTTTATTTGGGGGGAGGGGAGGGCTGGAAACCAACCCAAAAGCCAGGAAACTGGCTGAAACATTGTAAATCGTGGCCACGTTACCTCAAAAAGCAGCAACTTTGCTTGTAAAAGTGAGCTGGTTGCCAAGCAACCAAAATCTGCATGCAGCCATGGGAGTTCCGGAATCAGATCCTAAGTAGCTTTTTAGAGTGTCAGTCATAATGTTGAGTGGTTGCTAAACACTGGTCTACCTGTATTCCATCCCAACTTTTGATAGATATGACCAATGCTTAGCAACCATTCAAAATTATGACTGACACTCCAAAAAGCTATTTATGATATGTCATATCTCATATTATATATATATATATATATATATATATATATATATATATATATATATATATATATATATATATAGATCTTTGGTTCTTCGGGTTTTCTCCCGCGTAGAGTTGGAAATATCTAGGCGACGTTTCGATGAAGTCTCATTCATCATCTTCAGGCTTGTGTCTTCGGCCTTGTGCTTCTCAGAGTGAGAAGCACAAGGCCTGTGAGAAGCACAAGGCCGAAGACACAAGCCTGAAGATGATGAATGAGACTTCATCGAAACGTCGCCTAGATATTTCCAACTCTACGCGGGAGAAAACCCGAAGAACCAAAGATCCACATACAAATACCCGCGAAAATCTTTGAAAACATATATATATATATATATATATATATATATATATATATATATATATATATATACTTTGTATTACAACACCCTGTTAAGCCCCAATTAAGGGAGAAAGCATACTGCTTTCTTTTCTGTCTTTCGGCTCATCACCAGAGACCATACCGACAGAAAGCTATTTGTTTCGTTGCCTTTTGTTTACATGTGTGTAAGGTTATTTAAAATTATCAGCTTAAAAACCTTACACATATATATATATATATATATATATATATATATTAGCTCTATGCCCGTGCTTCGCTATGAAACTATGTGGTTGGGCTTAGTTTTTGGGGAGGAAAATAAGTGGGGGGGATTTTGTCTCTGCCTACCAGCATCCATTGGTATTCCTCTGGCTAGCATCCTGTCAGTGTGAGAGAGAGTGGAGGGCTGTTTGGAAACTGAAAGAGTATTTGCTGTGTGAGCAAGAAGGAGACAGCAAGGAGCCTGGGCATGACTTAGCTCAACTGTTCTGTCCTAAAGCTGCGTGATGCTGTGAAATTGAAACTGAAACTCCTCTCCTCTGCTTGTGTTTTGCCTTTGGAAGAGATTTCTTTTTTTCAGATGGGGATGGAGAGTAGAACTCCTTAGCATCAGAGCGTGTTAATAATAGTAATAATAATACAGGAAATACTCTAAATGCTCCAATGGTCATTTCACAAAATCCTTTCTTAGTGAGCCCCTAGAAGCCAAGAGGAACCAAATTGCAAGGTTTAGGCTTGACAGTTCTGGAGATTTTGTGATGATGCATGAGTGGAATTTCACTTTTGATAGGTAGGTAGGTAGGTAGGTAGATGATAGATATAGAGATAGATATAGTTTTTAAAAAGTTTTTAAAAACTCAAGATACGCTGTTACCTGGAATTTAATTTGCACCAGGCCAGATACAAGAGATAACCCCACACGGACCTAGAGAGAGCCCCTCTCTCCTTCCAGAAAGAGGTAAGAAAGCTGGGTCAGAAAAGGGCTGGGGATGATGGGAGTTGTAGTCCAATGCCTCTGAAGAGCACAGGTTGGGAAAGGAGCGCCATACAATTCGTCCTTCGGTTCTCACCTCTCCGAAAACAAAATTCAGAATTGACGTGCGCACTGGTGCCTCCGCTCCATCAACAACACAGCCCCCTTGTTTAGAAATGGGGGGTGGGGGTGAACAGAGAGTTCCCCGCCCCCGCCCCCCCCCCCCAGTCAGAGGATGCTTTCAGGAGTAAAAAGACCCTTTCGATATCCCTCGACGGCCCATCTTGGCTAATTGCCACCGATGTCTCCATTCCCCATAAATTTGTCTAATCTGTTTTTTGAACCCAGCGACGCTATTATCCCCTGTCAGCAGAAGCCTTGGAAATGCCAGGTTTAATTAAAACAATCTTTTATGTTACGATCCGCATCTCATTTCCTCTACCTGGTGAGAAATGGGGCTCGCCTCCATCAACAATTGAACTTTTCAAGAGTGCTGCGCTGGGCAAAACAGGCAAAGCCACTTCGGTAATTAAAACTCGGGCCTCTGAATCGCACTGAAAAGAGCAGCCAGGGGTCTGGATTCGAGTCAGAGGCCGGCCGAGCCAAGCTTCCAAACATGGCTTGGGGCTGGAGCAGGTAGAAGGGTGGGGAAAGTCAGAACAGCCCCTTACTGGGGGGACAACCCCCCCCCACAAATGATTTAATAGGATATGGGTAGAAGAGAATCTTTGCGGCTCAGGGTGGAGGGATCCTTGGTGCTTCCTAGGCTTGGTGGTTTTCTGGCAGATGTTTCATGGCTCAACTAGGGAACATCATCAGTTCCCTAGAAGGGAGGAGGAGGAGGAGGAAGAGGAAGAGGGAAGGAGGAGGAAGAGGACTATAAGATCCTTAGTGCTTGCTCAGCTTGGTGGTTTTCTTGCAGATGTTTCATGGCCCAACTAGATAACATTATCAGTGCTAGAAGGAAGAGGGGTTTGCAGAGAGGAGGAGGAGGAGAAGAAGAAAGAGGAGGAGGAGGAGGAAGAGGAGGAGGAGGAGGAGGAAGAGGAGGAGGAGGACTGTTGGGTCCATGGTGCTTTCTGAGTTTAGTGGTTTTCTGGCAGACATTTCATAGCCCATGGTAATATCATCAGTGCTAGAAGGAAGAGGGGTTTGCAGAGAGGAAGGGGAGGAGGAGGAGAACTGTAAGATCCTTAGTGTTTTCTGGGTTTGTGGTTTTTGATTTTGGTGCTTTTCTTGCAGACGTTTCCTGACCCAACGAGGGAACATCATCAGTGCTAGAAGGGTGGGGGTTTGAGAGGAGGAGGAAGTGGGGCTGTCTGCCCTCTGGAATGGGTTGCCTCCGGAGTTACGTACAGCCACGGACCTGGGGACCTTCAGGCATGCCTTGAAAACCTGGCTCTTTGACCAGGCTGACTTGAGCTGATTTTAGATTGGGGTTTTAAATTGGGGGTCCTTAGTGGCGATCAGAGGGTTGGGGTATTTTTATTTTAGGGTTTATAGTGGGGGTTTTAACCTGTTTATTACAGCCAGGTTATTTAATTCAGTTTTATTTTTTGTATATTTTAATGTTATTTTAATTGGATGGCTGTACACCGCTCCGAGTCCTTCGGGAGAGGAGTGGTATCTATCTATCTATCTATCTATCTATCTATCTATCTATCTATCTATCTATCTATCTATCTATCTATCTATCTATCTATCTATCTATCTAGGAGGAAGAGGAGGAGAAGGAGGAGAAAGAGGAGGAGGACTGTGGAATCCTTGGTGTTCTCCCAGTTGGTGCTTTTCTTACAGACATTTCATGACCCAACTAGGGAACATCATCAGTACTACAAGGGAATGGGAGTTTGCATTCAGTTTATATAGTAGGTTGTCCCATTAGTGTACAGGAACTCCTTGGCTTACAGTCACAATGGAGCCCAAAATTTCTGAGGCTAAGTAAGACAGTTGTTAAGTGAACATTGCCCCATTTTACTGGCCACAATCAAGGCAGTTGTTAAGTTAGAAACCCGGTTGTTAAGGGAAGCTGGCTTTCCCGTGGACTTTGCTTGTCAGAAGGTCGCAAAAGGGAAACCACGTGCCCCCCTCCGGGACACTACGACCGTCATGATTATGAGTCAGTTGCCAGGCATCTGAATTTTGATCCTGTGACCAGCAGAAGGCTGCAATGGTCATAAGTGTGAAAAATGATAAGTCACTTTGTCCTGCCCCTGTCGGAGACTGATTCTGAGGGGGAGGTCAAACAGCTGACAGAGAGTGAGAGTGTTGCTCTGGTGGTTGTGGAGGAAATTGGGGAAGGGCACAGTCCAGCTGGGCATTCAGAGGAAGACCCAGACCCACCCCTTCTTCATCCTAGGGCACGCAGGGAGGAGCGGAGAAGGGAGCAACATGGGTTATGGGGGAGGAAAGGGCCCTGATTCCCTTCATTAGATGCAGCTTGGAAAATAGGATATAAAGGGCGTTTGCACACAGAACCTTGCTGGAAGCAAAGCATGAATTACCTTTGTTTGTCAAGTCTTATCTGGGTTCTGGCTTCCTCCCAACTGTGTGTGTTTCATTATCTTTTGAGTTCTGCAATTCCTTCTCCTGCCCTGTCTTAGTTAATGGCTGCAGCCTGGTTTGTGTTGGTTTTTATTTATAATCTAGAGGTACTTTGGGTTCGGTCTGAATTTCTTCCCTTTAAAAACTGTTCTTGGGAGAGTTTTTTCTGCAGCAGATGATAACTGGACATTGGAGGCCGAGTTGGAGGAATTAAAGGGACTTTACCTATTTTTGTGACTTTGTTGCTTTTGTGCCAGGCCCCTTTGGGGCATCACACACGTTTTTTCAGAGCCATTGTAACTGTGAACAGTCACTAAACGAATTGTTGGAAGTTGAGGAGGTCAGCAGAATTGGTGGGCCAAAGAGAAGCTTCAGGCCAGACCGAGAACCATAGCTAAGTACACCAACACTTTTGAAGACTAGGCAGTGAAGGTAGGGAGCCTGGCTGAGTGTGACCTCCACACAGGCAACACAATATCGCAAATGGATTCCTTGTGCAGGAGCCAAGTACAGAGACAGTGATGTACATCCCTGTGTAGAAAACGCCTAAGTGGCAACCTCTTTCTCCTTTGCCTTGCAACAAGGGATTACACACAGTCACTCATGCCCTGGTCGCCTCCCGACTGGACTACTGTAACGCCCTCTACATGGGGCTCCTGAATGGGAGCATCCAGAGGCTTCAACTGGTATAGAATCCGGCCGCGTGGGTGTTTATGGGGGCGTCAAGGTTCGCGCATGTGACGCCCCTCCTGCGCGAGCTGCATTGGCTGCCAGTGGCCTCTCGGGTGCGCTTTAAGATTTTAGTGTTAACTTTTAAAGCGCTCCATGGCATCGGACCAGGATATTTACAAGACCGCATTCTGCCATTTTCCTCTCACCGTCCAGTGCGCTCCCACAGGGAGGGTCTCTTGTGGATCCCATCAGCATCTATGTGCCAGCTGGTGACCCCGAGGAATAGGGCCTTCTCTGTGGGGGCGTCTGCCCTCTGGAATGGGTTGCCTCCGGAGTTATGTACAGCCACAGACCTGGAGACCTTCAGGCGTGCCTTGAAAACCTGGCTCTTTGACCAGGCCGGCTTGAGCTGATTTTAGATTTGGGGTGTTTTAGTTTTTATTAAATTTTAGGGTTTTAGAGTAGGGTTTTAAATTTGTTTACAGCCAGGGTTTGGGTTTAATCTAGTTTTATCTTCCCACATATTTATTGTTTTAACTGTACGGCTGTGCACCGCTCCGAGTCCTTCAGGAGAGGAGCGGTATATAAATAAATATTTATTATTATTATTATTATTATTATTATTATTATTATTATTAATCAGAATAGAGCTGGAAGGGACCTTGGAGGTCTTCTAGTCCAACCACCTGCTCAACCAAGGGATCCTGTACCTTTTCAGGGACATGGCTGTCCAACCGCTTCTTAAAAACCTCCAGTGGTGAAGCACCCACAACTTCTGGAGGCAAGTAGTTCCTCTGGTTAATTGTCCTCATTGTTAGGAAGCTTCTCCTTAGTTCCAGGTTGCTTCTCTCCTTGATGAGTTCCCATTCTCTGTCATTCAGGTTATGGTTGTCCCAAAGGTGCTTTTTCAGGAGGGCTTCCTGGTTTTTCTTTGGAAACGTTTTGCTTCTCATCCAAGAAGCTTCTTCAGTTCTGACCAAAAGGTGGAGAATGGAAGGATTTATATCAGTGGTGGGATTCAAATTAGTTTACTACTGGTTCTGTGTGCGTGGCTTGGAGGGCGTTGCAGGGGAAGGATACTGCAAAATCCCCCTTTCCTCCCCACCCCACTGACCTGCTTTCCAGCTCCGTTCTCCTCTGCAGGGCAACCAAAGGAGACCCAGCCGATCAGCTGTGGGCGTGGCTTGGTGGGAGTGGTGTTCTGTGGGTGTGGATTGGTGTGGCATGGTGGGCGTGGCTTGGTGGGTGTGGCAGGGGAAGGATATACTGCAAAATCCCCTTTCCCTCCCCACCCTCCTAATCTGCTTTCCAGCTCCGTTCTCCTCTGCAGGGCAACCAAAGGAGACCCAGCCGATCAGCTGGGACTCAATGGGAGGCAGAAAAGAGATGGGGTTGGCGAGGCCAGTCGGAGGTGGGATTGGCCGGTTCTCCAAACTACTCAACGTTTCCACTACCGGTTCTCCAGAACCAGTCAGAACCGGCTGAAGACCATGTCTGATTGATACTCCTTGCAGACAGCTGGTCATTTGCATCCTTTGAGAGGGTCATTGAGACCACTTGGAGGTTTCTCTGTGTCCTCAGGGTCACCTGAGTGGTGCAAATGGGTGTGAAGTCTCCTTGGGATTGCTGAAAGAACTGTGTTGTAGACTGGAGATAGACTATGTTGTATCCCTCCCCCTCTGATGAGGGAGGGCTGTTCAATTTGGACACAGGTGACCTCTTGGGCCCCTCTTTCAAACCAGCAGTCTTCTCTGTCCAAAATGTGGACTTGGCTTTCTTCAATCTAAGTATAGTATATAAAATCATACATTGCAATGTCCTACCTGTCAGCTTCAACCATAACAACACAAGAGCACACAATAGATACAAACTCAAGGTAAACCGCACCAAACTTGATTGCAGGAAATACGACTTCAGGCACAGAGTGGTTAATGTCTGGAATCCTCTACCTGATTATGTGGTTTCTTCCCCAAACTCCAAAATCTTTAACCTTAGACTGTCTACTATTGACCTCACCCCTTTCCTAAGAGGTCTGTAGGGGGCCTGCATAAGCGCACCAACGTGCCTACCGTCCCTGTCCTCTTGTATCTTTTTTATTTTTCTTATATGTTTCCATGTATTCATAACTATGTTTTTACTTATACCTATTTTCTTGTAAGCAATTGACAAACCAAATTAAATAATAAATAAAAGAGCAGCCTTTCTCTTTTAAATGCTGATAGACTGCACTAAATAAACTGCCTGTATAGGTTTTGAAGCATTTTATTAGGCATGCTGTACAGAAGGTCAGGTATAGAACAGGTATAAAGCAAGATTAACTTCTCATATTCCTATATATTTGTCTGCCCAAGAAGTTTTTTTATTGGAGTGAAATGATAGTCGCGCAAACTTGATTGATCTACACTGATGTATTGACATTTTCTGAAGAAGAACCTAAATTAAAAACAAGAGAAGAACTTGGAAAAGGGAGTTTTGCTTGTCGATTGTTTGCTCACTTAGAATTCTTTTTTATTGGCCAAGTGTGGTTGGGCACACAAAAAATTTGTCTTGGTGCAAATGCTCTCAGTGTACATAAAAGAAAAGATCCATTCATCAAGAGTCAAGAATCATCAGGTACATCACTTAATGATAATCAGAAGGTACAATAAGCAATCAAATCAGATAGATAGATAGATAGATAGATAGATAGATAGATAGATAGATAGATAGATAGATAGATAGAAAGAAGGAAGGAAGGAAGGAAGGAAGGAAGGAAGAAAGAAAGAAAGAAAGAAAGAAAGAAAGAAAGAAAGAAAGAAAGAAAGAAAGAAAGAAAGAAAGAAAGAAAGAAAGAAAGAAAGAAAGAAAGAAAGAAAGAAAGAAAGAAAGAAAGAAAGAATAGAATAGAATTTTTTTATTGGCCAAGTGTGATTGGATACAGAAGGAATTTGTCTTGGTGCAAATGCTCTCAGTGTACATAAAAGAAAAAATACATTCATCAAGAGTCAAGAATCATCAGGTAGAACACTTAATGATAGTCATAGGTACAATAAGCGATCAACTCAGATAGATAGATAGATAGATAGATAGATAGATAGATAGATAGATAGATAGATAGATAGATAGAATAGAATAGAATAGAATAGAATAGAATAGAATAGAATAGAATAGAATAGAATAGAATAGAATAGAATAGAATAGAATAGAATAGAATAGAATAGAATTTTTTTATTGGCCAAGTGTGATTGGATACACAAGGAATTTGTCTTGGTGCAAATGCTCTCAGGGTACATAAAAGAAAAGTTCCATTCATCAAGAGTCAAGAATCATCAGGTAGAACACTTAATGATAGTCATAGGTACAATAAGCAATCAACTCAGATATATAGATAGAATAGAATAGAATAGAATAGAATAGAATAGAATAGAATAGAATAGAATAGAATAGAATTCTTTATTGGCCAAGTGTGATTGGACACACAAGGAATTTGTCTTTGGTGCAAATGCTCTCAGTGTACTTAAAAGAAAAGGTACATTCATCAAGAGTCAAGAATCATAAAGGGGTCACTTGATGGGAAAATTAAAATTGTAGAAGAAGAACTTTGAGTTTACAAATGTTTTTGAACCAGATCTCTGTACCAACAATGAGCACGTTATTGATAAGATGCACAAAGTTTTATTGAAAATGAATATAGAAGATGGATATGTTACAGAATGTATAAATGGGCCAAAAAATGGCTATAATATAATGCTTGATCAAGGGGAGACTATTGGAGCAGGGGCCCCAAATTCACATGAATTTTTCAATTTGAAAGACAATTTTGATATGGTGATGTATCATTCGCATCTAATACCTGATTATGGTTGGACTAGATGACCTCCAAGGTCCCTTCCAGTCCTAAGATTCTAAAAAATATTCTATAAATTATCAAAGATGTATAATGGTGTGTCAAGTATATATTGGAAACATAATCCATCTGAAAGTCCTTTTGATCATGTTTGGTGGACATGTAAGAAAGGTAAGAATGATTGGTACCAGATATGTAATTTAATTCAGAGAATTCTAAAAAAAATTAAAAAAAAACCCTTACAATTGAAACCAGGGATTCTTTTTCTTCTTCTAGGTTGATGGAGAGAGAGAGGAAAAAACCATGGACTTTGCCTCTATATTTGATAAGAGCAGTGCGACTTCTGTATGCTCAACGGTGGAATCTACACAATGGAAGGATGAATTGTGAAGTTAATGGACTTGACAGAAGTGGTGAAAAGAACTACTTTGATTAAAGAAATGATTTTAATGAGCTTTGTTTCTATGTGAAAACCACTTTGGGACTTTCGGCTTCAAACTGAATGAAATGAAACTTAAATTGGGGGAATTAAACAATTAGAACTATTTATGAGTAAGAAATATCATAATGTGTACTATTCATTACCTCTCTCTCTCTTTCTCTCTCTCTCCCACCCTCCCTCTCTCTCTCTATCTATCTATCTATACATACGTACACACACATGCACATGCACACACACATATACAAACACACACATACATATGCATACATTTGCGCACACATATACAAAGACAGACACAGATATACAGACACACATAAACACACGCACACATATACAGTATAACTCTGTGTGTGTGTGTGTGTTGAAGAGAAAGTTGGAAATTATTATCTTTCTATTTCCCTTTCTTTTACTCCTTGTGTTTTTCACTCCTATCCAGTAAATTGTTTCAGGTGATCAAAAACTATAGAAATAATTGCAGAAATTCAACAATGTAGCTTGGTCCAGTGGTTAAGGCAGGAAATCAGGTTAGAAAGCAGGAGAGTTCTAGTTCTGCCTTAGGTACGAAAGACGGCTGGGTGACTGGGCCAATCCCCAGGAGATGGTGAGTTGTAGTCCCGCCTTAGAGCTGAAAGTTGTCTGGGTGACTCCATTGCTTGTTTTCTTGCAGATATTTCATTACTCAAACTAGGTAACATCATCAGTGCTAATAGGAGTGCTATCACCCAGCCTACAAGAAAACACAAAGACTCCAGCAGCAATCAGCACCCAGATCATCATAGATTAAGTCCAAGGTTAACATAACAGATAACAGATAATCAGAGTTGGAAGGGACCCTGTAGGTCATCTAGTCCAACCCCCCACCCAAGCGGGAGACCCTACACCATTTCTTACATATGGCAGTCCAGTCTCTTCTTGAAAGTCTCAGGTGATGGCGCTCCCACAACTTCCGAGGGCAACTTCTGTTCCATCAGTTGATTTTTCTCACTGTCAGAAAGTTTCTCCTTATTTCCACGTTGAATCTCTCCTTGTTCAGTTTCCATCCATTGCTCCTTGTCTGGCCTTCAGGTGCCTTGGAAAATAGCCTGACCCCTTCCTCCTCTCTGTGGCAGCCCCTCAACTACTGGAAGGCTGCTATCCCGTCTCCCCTGGTCCTTCTCTTCCCTAGACTAACCAGACCCAGTTTCTGCAACCGTTCTTCATATATTTTATTCTCCAGTCCCTTCATCATCCTGGTTGCTCTTCTCTTTCCCCAAAAGGCAACTGGATTTTGTTTTTTCCTCGAAGACATTTCACTTCTCATCCAAGGAGCTTCTTCAGTTCTGACTGAATTCCACCCTCCTGCAACATTCAATCAGAACCGAAGAAGCTTCTTAAATGAGAAGTGAAATGTCTTCAAGGAAAAACAAAACCCAGTTGCCTTTGGGGGAAAAAAAAGCACTTTTGGGACACCCACAAAAATAAGGGTTTGTGGGTTTTGTTTTTCTTTTTTTGAATGCTGTGTTCTTCTTAGGGAAATCGTGCCCACTTTGAACCAAACTCTCAGCACCAAAAGGTAAGCAAACATTTGTATCTTTAAACTATCATACAAAAGAAGAGGGCATAAGTAAGCCATAATTAAATTGCCCTGAATTGATTGGCAGATTACAAGAGAAGGAACCGTATTCAGGAGGCCAAGGAAGAATTATGGTTTATTTAGTTATTGGTTTGTTTATTTATTAAATTTAAATGCCACCCATTTCATTATGAAGCGATTCCAGATGGCTTATGTGGGGAAATCATTGTGCAAACATGAACAAATCTTCCCTTTTTTATATTTTCAAAAGGGAAATATCCAAGAGAACTTACATTGCAGGAAAAAAAAAGATAATAATAATAATAAGACATCCTGCTAAACGTCTGCATTCAAATAGGCCCGCAGCCATTTCTAAATGCTGGCTGCTCTCTTTGGTGAATTATGCCGTTTTTCTACAAATTTACTTAATTATCATGACTGAGCCTAAGTGCTTTGAAGAGGTTTCCAGGAAGCCTCTTTGCCTGAATTTGCAAAGAAGGAAGAGGGGAAAGGAAGAGATCGACTGCAAAGGGGGGATTAGAGGGAGGCTGCAAAATGAAAATGCTACTTATAGGCTCTCCTCAAGTTACAATAGTTCATTTAGTGATTGTTTGAAGTCATAACGGCACTGGAAAACATGACTTATGACCTTTTTTATCCTTCAGGAAGAAGGCATTTCGCTTCTCATCCAAGGAACTTCATTAGTTCTGACTGGATAGTGAGGAGGATGGAAGGATTAGTCAGAACTAATCCCTTAACCGGTCCCCTATCCTGTCAGAACTGAAGAAGCTTCAATCAGAATAGAGCTGGAAGGGACCTTGGAGGTCATCTAGCCCAACCCCCTGCTCAAGCAGGAGACCATATAGTGTTTCAGACAAGTAACTATCTATGTGATGACCCAGGATGTGGCACAAAGGCAATACAGTCAGATAAGCAAGAAGAGTCCCTTTATTATCTCCAACTTTGTCCCCAAAGTTCTGGTTACCTTCTGGGCTGGAGAAAAACTCTCCCAGGAACAGCCTTTGGCTGCAGAGAATCAAATCCAAAACATGGTCAACACAAACTGTAACTAAAAATCCACACAAACCACGCTGCAGTAATTAACTTGACAGGGAAGGAGAAGGAATTGCAGACTTGAAAGCCCAGCAAAACTCACACAGTTGGGAAGACGCCAGGCACACAGATAAGCCCCAACGAGACCAGATAAATTCACGATTTGCTCCCAACAGCCTGCCGCACGCAACTTGCCTTTTTTTATACACCGTGTTCTCAGCTGCAGCTAATGAAGGGAATCAGGGCCCTTTCCTCCCCCATAAGCCACGCAACTCACATTGCTCCCTTCTCCGTTCTTCCCTGCATGCCCTAGGATGAAGAGGGGGTGGGCCTGGGTCTTCCTCTGAACTCCCTCTCCCTTGTTCTACCTCCTCCCTGCTCTGCCCGGCCAGACTGTGTCCTTCCCCAGTTTCCTCCACAGCCAATGCTCTCTATGGGCTGTTTGTCTTCCTCCTCCAAGTCAGATTCTGACAGTCCAGTTTCTTCTTTAAAAAGCCTCCAGTGATGGAGCATCCAATGAGCTCTGGTGGCTTCAGAACTGAAGAAGCTTCTTGGATGCAAAGAAAAACCAGAAAGTCCCGTTGCTTCGTGAAAAAAAAAGCACCTTGGGAACAACCATAACCTGAATGACTGAGAATCTCCATAGACATTCTGGTGGCAAGCTGTTCCGCTGGTTAAGAAGCAAAATGTCTCCTTCTTCTTCAAGGAAAAGCATAGCCCAGTTGCCTTTTGAAAAGAAAAAGAAAAATCCACCTTTGAGACAACCTCAAAGATGCATTTTCTTTTCTTTTTTTTACAAAAACTTTATTAAACATTAAAAAGATACATACGAAATACAAAACATTTTGTTGAAAACAAAAAACATACATTACAAATTAATTAGATGGAGCTGATATATCAAACATTATTCTACTACTTATTTCATATATCTGGTTGTTACTCCTACTTTAACCTCTTTATATTCTTCCTTTCTTATTTATTTACTCACTGGTTTCTACTATTTATCCAATTATACCAGTTTTCCCAGGCTGTATAATACTTTGAGTCTTCCTTTTCTTTGAATTGTAGAGTAAGTTTGTCCATTTCAGCGCTATCATAAACTTGTTGGGTTATTAAATTTTCTGTTGCCATAAGCTCTCCTTTCCAAGATGCATTTTCAAGGGGCAACTGGATTTTGATTTTCCCTGAAGACGTTTCGCTTCTTATCCAAGAAGCTTCTTTGGTTCTGACCGAATGGTGGAGGATGGAAGGATTTATATTCCTTGCAGTCCTCTGGTCATTAGCGCTCTCTCTGAGAGTTGTTGAGGCCATTTAAGCATCTATGGGACAACCATGACCTGGACGACTGAGCATCTCCATAAGATTGACTTACAACCATTTTTCACACTTATGACTATCCAAAAGATGAAAATAAATCACTTGGGCCTGATGGATTACATCCCAGAGTTTTAAAGGAGCTGGCAGAGGTCATCTCAGAACCACTGCACCATATCTTTCAAAAATCCTGGAGCACCGAGGAACTACCAGAGGACTGGAAAAGAGCTGATGTGGTTCCCATCTTCAAAAAAGGGAAAAAAACAGACCCAGGAAACCATAGATCAATCAGCCTAACATCAATACCTGGGAAGATACTGGAAAAGATAATAAAAAACAGATCTGCCAACATCTAGAAACAAGTAAAGTAATAACTAGCAGTCAGCACGGGTTTGCTAAGAACAGATCATGTCAAACCAATCTTAGTTCATTCTTCAATACAGTGACTAAATTAGTAGACCAGCAAAATACTGTGGACATAATATATTTAGACTTCAGCAAGGCATTCGACAAAGTAGACCACAACCTTCTTCTTAGTAAGCTAGAAAAAAAATGGAATAGATAGCACCACTACCAGATGCATTTGCAACTGGCTGACAGACAGTACTCAATGAGTAGTCCTTAATGGGTTTAAGTCTACATGGAGGGAAGTAAACAGTGGGGTGCCACAAGGTTCCGTCTTAGGCCCAGTACTCTTCAATATCTTCATTAACGACTTAGATGAGGGAATAGAAGGGTAACTTACTAAATTTGCAGATGATACTAAACGGGCAGGAATAGCTAACACCCAAGAAGACAAGCTCAGGATCCAAAAACATCTAGACAGACTAGAACACTGGGCCATATCTAACAAAATGAAATTCAATGTAGAGAAAAGTAAAGTCCTACACTTAGGCAAGAAAAACCACAAGTACACATACAGACTGGGTGAAACCAGGCCCAATAGCAGGAAGTGGGAGAGGGATCTTGGAGTCTTAGTGGACAACCAGCTAAATATGAGCCAGCCGTGTGCAGCAGCCACCAAAAAAGCCAATGCAATCCTAAGTTGTATTAACAGAGGGATACAATCAAGATCAAGTGAGATATTAATACCACTCTATAAAGCCTTAGTAAGACCACACCTAGAATACTGCATCCAGTTTTGGTTACCACACTATAAAAAAGATGTTGAGACTCCAGAAAAAGTACAGAGAAGAGCAACCAGGATGATGAGGGGACTGGAGGCTAAAACATACAATGAATGGTTGCAGGAACTGGGCCTGGCTAGTCTAGAGAAGAGAAGGACCAGGGGAGACAGGAGAGCAGTCTTCCAACATTTGAGGGGCTGCCACAGAGAGGAGGAAGAGGTCAAGCTATTTTTTAAAGTGCCTATAGTCCAGACAAGGAATAATGGATGGAAACTGAACAAGGAGAGATTCAACCTGGAAATAAGGAGAAACTTTCTGACAGTGAGAACAATCAACCAATGGAACAGAAGTTGCCCTCGGAAGTTGTGGGAGCTTCATCACTTGAGACTTTCAAGAACAGATTGGACTGCCATTTGTCAGAAATAGTGTAGGGTCTCCCGCTTGGGCGGGGGTTGGACTAGATGATCTACAAGGTCCCTTCCAACTCTGATTATCTGTTATCTGAAATCCAAACCCATGGCAACTGACTCATATTTATGACCATCGCAGTGTCCCGGGGTCACTTGATCCCCCTTTGCAACCTTCTAACAAGCAAAATCCCCAAGAAAACCAGATTCACTGAAAAACTGTTGGAAGAATTATCCTTCTGGGTTCAGTTCCAAGTGGGGAAAAGACACTGGAAATATGGAGGCTGTTTGGAAAGATGGTTCAATGGTGGACAGCAGGACCACATGGCTTGGAGCTCCTAAGAAGGATGATCCCATGCTCCAAGGTGAAGGAAAAGAGAAGAGAAGGGCTGATATGCTGAGAGTCCCTGGGTTTTGTACCCTCTCTTGGGATTTGAATCTGAGCTTGTATTCTGATTGGTTGTCAGACTCCCATGAGGCCCTGCAGGGGCAACTCTGTAGGCTGTCCTGAATTTCAGGCTTGGTTGAGTCTTGCTGGATGATGATGCACTGAAAAGGGCTTTTGGTAATTGCTATACCTGGAGAAATTCTAGACCTAGAAAACTTAGAACTACTCCGCCTTCGGTCCGATCTAAATATAGTATATAAAATCATACATTGCAATGTCCTACCTGTCAATGAATACTTCAGCTTCAACCATAGCAACACAAGAGCAAACAATAGATACAAACTCAAGGTTAATCGCACCAAACTTGATGGCAGGAAATACGACTTCAGCCACAGAGTGGTCAATGTCTGGAATCCTCTACCTGACTCTGTGGTTTCTTCCCCAAACCCCAAAAACTTTAACCTTAGACTGTCTACTATTAACCTCACCCCTTTCCTAAGAGGCTGTTAGGGGGGATGCATAAGTGCACCAACGTGCCTACCATCCCTGTCCTATTGTTTCTTTTTATTTTTCTTATATGTATCCATTTTATGTATTCATGTATATACTTATACCTATTATCTTGTAAGCAATTGACAAGTCAAATAAAATAAACGAATAAAAATAAATAAATTCAGATGTCCCAGAACATGGATTGCCTTGTCCATGGCTACTGTTTCTACTCAGCCTTGTAGAACTTTAGCACCCACCCCTCTCCTAGAAGAATGAAATATTTTGAGAATTATTAAAAAAGGAAGGATATAAAATATTTCCCCTAAAAGAGAAATAAAAATCTTAAGGGAGACAGAAACTCAGAGCCGCAGCTCTCTGCCTCATCCCAAGCAAATACTAAGCTGAGGCCAGCTTTTAGAAATGCAGATTTGGTAATCCATTACTCCCTGTAGTAAGGTGTGAACAAAGGTAGGGTTAGCCCTCAGTCACAATCAGAATTGCCCAACAAGCCCCTTCGTTTCTTTTTTATTTTTCTTGTATGTACTCATTTCATGTATTCATAACTATGTATATACTTATACCTATTATCTTGTAAGCAATTGACAAATGAAATAAATAAATAAATAAAAATAAATAAACAATGTCCTACCTGTCAATGAATACTTCAGCTTCAACAATAACAACACAAGAGTACACAATAGATACAAACTCAAGGTTAATCGCACCAGACTCGATTGCAGGAAATACAACTTCAGCAACAGAGAGGTCAATGTCTGGAATACTCTACCTGACTCTGTGGTTTCTTCCCAAAACCCCAAAAACTTTAACCTTAGACTGTCTACTATTGACCTCACCCCTTTCCTAAGAGGTCTGTAAGGGGCGTCCATAAGCGCACCAATGTGCCTACCGTCCCTGTCCTATTGTTTCTTTTATTTTTCTTATATGTATCCATGTATTCATAACTATGTTTTTACTTATACCTATTATCTTGTAAGCAATTGACAAATAAATAAATAAATCCATTAACAAAGGTGGGGGTGAGCTTCTGCTTCTGAGGTGAGTTTCTGCTTCTGAATTTCTACTCTTTTTAGAGGAAATATTCTGCCTTTTTAATATTTCCCAGGATATTTCATTTTTCTAGGAGAGGGGTGGGTGCTAACTTCCTACACAACCATGTTCCTAAACTTAACAAGGGCAGTGATTCACTTAGCAACTGTGGCAAGGAAGGTCGTAGAATGGGGCGAAACTCACTTAGCTGTCTCGCTTAGCAACAGAAATGTTCAGCTCGATTGTGGTTATCAGTAGAGGATTATTTTTATTAAATCTGTGCATGGCCTTTTGAGATGTATGATGCTGATTTTCTTTTCTCTACAATGAAATTCAGTGTAGAGAAGAGTAAAGTCCTACACTTAGGCAAGAAAAACCCAAAGGACACATATAGACTGGGTGAAACCAGGCTCAATAGCAGGAACTGTGAGAGGGATCTTGGAGTCTCAGCGGACAACCAGCTAAATAGGAGCCAGCCGTGTGCAGCGGCAGCCAAAAAAGCCAATGCAATCCTAAGTTGCATTAACAGAGGGATACAATCAAGATCAAGGGAGGTACTGATATGTCAGAGTATATCTATGATCTGGAATAGAGCTTGGTAACAAGGTCAGCCAATGAACAGGCACAGCAACTAAGTCAGCCAATGAGGACTGTTTTGGAAACTGAAACTAGAAATAGCCTAGGCTGGAAACTGAAACTAAAGGTAGCCTAGGCGTGGCTCTATATTCAGCTCTGCAGCTCTGAAGCTATGTGACACTCTGAGTCTGTCTATTAAAGATGATACTAACTTGCTCTCTTGCTTGCCTGATGAACTAAAGTAAAAGAGAAACTTTTACTCGCTGAAGACTGGAGCTCTGCTCTGAACTTACAACATGTTTCTGTCTGAGTTTGTTCCATGTTGGAGAAATCTACAACTGGTTTGTAAAATCTACTTATTATGTTTATAAAGATGTTAAGTGCAGCATCAGCCGTCTGTGTTTATTTTTCTGGCTCTGAATTAACGCTGCAAAAATTCTGAACATAATACCACTCTATAAAGCCTTAGTAAGGCCACACCTAGAGTACTGCATCCAGTTTTGGTCACCACAGTATAAAAAGATGTTGAGACTCTAGAAAGAGTGCAGAGAAGAGCAACCAGAATGATCAGGGGACTGGAGGCTAAAACGTATGAAGAACAATTGCAGGAACTGGGCCTGGCTAGTCTAGGGAAGAGAAGGACCAGGGGAGACAGGAGAGCAGGGCTCCAATATCTGAGGGGCTGCCACAGAGAGGAGGGAGTCAAGCTATTCTCCAAGGCACCCAGACAAGGAATAATGGATGGAAACTGAACAAGGAGAGATTCAACTTGGAAACAAGGAGAAACTTTCTGACTGTGAGAACAATCAACCAGTGGAACAGAAGTTGCCTTCAAAACAGTGGGAGCTTCATCCCTGGAGGCTTTCAAGAAGAGACTGGACTGCCATCTGTCAGAAATAGTGTAGGGTCTCCTGCTTGGGCAGAGGGGGGTTGGACTAGATGAGCTACAAGGTCCCTTCCAACTCCATTATTCTGCTTTTTAACCTGAGTAATTGGTGAGAAAAATCTGCGCTTAAATCCTGAAGAACATCTCTGGATCCAGATAGACAGCAGCTTCTACAACAAAGCCAGACAGGTTCATACAAAACATAAGTATTTTTTGTCCCCCCCAAGTACATAAACATAAACGATGTCATTCGATTTTTGCAACACGGAAACAAGAAGACAGACTAAAAAGTGATCATCCTTTTAAAAGTGCTCTGTTGCTTGATCTCTCAAACGAGGCTGTGAGCATTTTTCTCTTTTGCAAAAGCTGCTTTCCACCACCAGCTCTTCACAATTAAAAAGACAGCAATGGAAGAACCACCATTGTATGTTCTAATCTAGCCGATCCGGAAGAATCAGACAAGGCAAGGATAAAAGTAAGAACAAATATAAAATGCCCAATTGAACTCAAGCTAAAAGCATGCCACTGTCGCTAAAGGAATGTGATTTACCTGGAAATAAAAGTGCTTCAACCTCACGCTTTAGAAATATTTTAGATGTTATGTTTCAACATAAAAGTCTTAAGTATTCTTTAAAAAATTGTTGGAGTTTACTTGCCAGCAAATCTGTTCATTTCAGCTCCCTGTTGTTCTTAAATAAGTATATAGTTCCTTGCAGGATCTCAAATAAAAATATATTGATTTCCAGTTACTTTGTGCACTTAGAACATAGAATAATAGGAAGGGACCTTGGAGGTCTTCTAGTCCAACCCCCTGCTCCAGCAGAAAACCCTAAACAATCCCAAAGAAATGGTTGTCCAGCCTCTTCTTGAAAATCTCCAGTGATAGAGCTCCCACAGCTTCTGCAGGCAAGCAATTCCCCTGATTAAATAACAGAATTGGAAGGGACCTTGGAGGTCTTCTAGTCCAACCCCCTGCTTAGGCAGGAAACTCTAAACCATTTCAGACACAAATGGACGACCAATCTCTTCTTAAAAACCTCCATTGTTGGAGCACCCACAACTTCTGGAGGGAATGATTGACTGTTCTATCTGTCAGGAAATTTCTCCTTAGTTCTAGGTTGTTTCTCTCCTTGGTTAGTTTCCACCCATGGCTTCTTGTCCTGCCTTCAGGGGCTTTGGAGAATAGCTTGACCCCCCCCCTCTCTTCTTTGGGGCTGGTGGAAAGGAAGAGAAGGATGTGGGGTCTTCGGTGCTCTCTGAGCTTGGTGGTTTTCTTGCAGACATTTCATGACCCGACTAGGGAACATCATCAGTGCTGGAAGGGAGGGGGTTTGCAGGGAGAAGGAGGGGGGAGGAGGACTGTGGGATCCTTGGTGCTCTCTGAACTTGGTGGTTTTCTTCAGTACTGGGATTCAAGAAATGTTTTCTACCTGTTCTGTGGGCGTGGCAGGGAGAGGATACTGCAAAATCTCCAGCCAGAGGTGGGATTTGCCGGTTCTCCAAATTTTCACTACCGGTTCTCCAGAACTGGTCAGAAGCTGCTGAATCCCACCTCTAGTTTTCTTGCAGACATTTAATGACCCATTTAGGGAATATCATCTGTGCTACAAGGGGTTTGTGAGTGGGGGGAGGAGGATTGTGTGGTCCTTGGTGCTTTTTGACTTATTTTCTTGCAGGAAGAGGACACAAATTTGGTCACCATACTACAAAAAAGATGTTGAGAAATGATTCGGAGAAGAGCAACTAAGATGATCCAAGGCCCGGAGAGTAAAACATATGGAGAACAGTTGTAGGATTTGGGTTTGGCTAGAAAAGAAGAATTAGGGGTGACTTGACAGCAATACTCCAGTATTTGAGGGGCTGCCACAAAAAAAAAAGGGTCAAATTATTCCCCAAAGCCCCTGAAGGCAAGAGAAGAAGCAACGGATGGAAACTCATCAAGGATAGAAGCAACCTAGAACTCAGGAGAAACTTCCTATAACCAGTGGAACTGCTTGACTCCAGAAGTTATTACTGGAGGCTTTCAAGAAGAGATCGGACAGCCTCTGAAAGGAGGCTGGATTAGAAGACCTTCAAGGTCCCTTCCAACTCTATTCTATTCAGTATTCAGCACTGAGTTAGGTGGTTTTCTTGCAGACGCTTCATAACCCAACTAAGTAACATCATCAATGCAATTGCAGCAATGCAAAGAAATGTTAGCAATTGAAGAAGAAATCAAAAGTATTCCTCCAGGGTTGAACAACCCATGAAAAGTGACTCCCAAAAAGCCAGGCCTCGATACTCTAAATAAATAAATACGTATAGGTGATCAAATATGCACACCCTAGCTGTCAAATGTCAAGTCCAGTAACAAATACCAGGCCTCCAACTCCCGGGGCCCTTTTAGCTTTTCATTTATCAAATATTCACGGGCTTCAGACAAGAGCCATCAAGTGCTAAATGTCATGGCATGACAGCTATCAAGCTCACCGAAATATCAACGGTTCACTCTTGATGGTCAGAGATCCTGGGAAAAGTTAGCAAGGATGGCATTAGAGGAAGGAGAAACACTTCCATTAAGGATTTGACGTTGGAAATGTCATCAAATGCCTGGATCTTACTATCATATGTGGTGGACATGCATTGACGCTAAAAAATATTGGACTAGAACATGCATATGGTTGGGGAAAATGATAGAACATCATACAGATTTAAAACTAGAGCTATTTTTATTGGGAATTTTACCTGATGTTTATCGTAGAGAGACACCATATTTGATTATTTAATGTATTAACAGCAGCTAGAATTGTATTTCCACAAAATTGGGAAAATGAGAAAATTCCAACGGAGGAGGAAACAATTAAGAAAATAATGGAAGGTGCAGAAATGAGGAGATTGGTTATGGCAATTAGAGAACAGGAAGAAAAAGATTATTGTAAGATTTGGAATTTATTTTATGAATGGTTAGACAGAAGAGTAAGAACCAGAAACACGTGATAATAGTAATAATACAATTAATTGACTTAGATTGAGCAAGAGAATATGTTTTTGAAAGATAATAATTACAATATTAATGATAATATAATAATTGACCAATGCGAGATAAAATATTGATTAGAATGGTTTTATATATATAAACAAGTAAGAAATGTATGGTAATATTATTATGTACGCAGGATATATATACCCAAGCGACACACTGGGGAACTGAAAGATAAGTTTTATTTGTTTGTTTTTCTAGTTAAATAAAAAAAAAAAGACTTTTTCAAAAAGAAAAGTGTTTGACGTTGGCATTTGCAGGACAAGCACTTTGGGGGAAACGGAGGGGCAGGAGGAGAAATTAATTTTTTGCAGCTTTTGGTGCAGTCTGTGAGGTTTTTTATTTTTTTTCCCCTGGCTGCCAATTTAAGGAGGGAGAAACAGCCCAGCCATATAAAGGCTCGTAAAGGCTCTTTGCTTTTGCCCTCTCGAGCAGAACCGAAAAGGGCACCGTTGTTCCCGTCCCAAGGAATTGTGTCTCAGCGCTTTTTGAAAAGGTGACGAGTGAAACAGGCTACAAACAGCCGTAAAATTCGACGCCGCTACGAGGAAGGGAAGATCTAGAGAGAGAGGGAAAAAAGGGGAAACTTTTTTAAAAAAAAAAAAAGCATTAAAATCTTTAATTAGATTTGGGAGGCCGAGAGAAGCGGCCATCATGGGGTTTGGCGCAGACGTATCCTGTGCTGGCCCACAAACGGGGCCAATTTATATGTGGTTCTTGACTTACGACCACAATTCGGACCAGAATTTCCGTGGTTAAGTGAGGTGATTGTTAAGGATCTCTTGTATGCAGGTGATCCTTGACTTACGGCCAAAAGTAAACGGGGAGTGGACTAGAAAACCTCCGTGGTTCCTTCTAGCCCTAGGATTTTATGTGCTAAATGGGTTTTGGTGACGGAAAAAGCAAGGACCGCCACGGGGGTGGCCTTCAAATAATTTCACAACCGGTTGCTAGGTGGGCGTGGCTGTGGTGGGCGTGGCCTAGTCCCCCACCTGCATGATCCTGGGAGCAAAAATGGTCTGCAGGAGGGGCCATCCCCAATAGGCCCATTTCTGGCCTTCCAGAGCCTCTGGGAGGCCAGTTTTTTGCCCTCCCCGAAATCCGGAAGCATTCCTCAAGCCTTCGGGAGGTCCGTTTT
This sequence comes from Bungarus multicinctus, assembly GCA_023653725.1. Classification (NCBI taxonomy): domain Eukaryota; kingdom Metazoa; phylum Chordata; class Lepidosauria; order Squamata; family Elapidae; genus Bungarus; species Bungarus multicinctus. The sequence continues at coordinate 276,326,918 of CM042834.1, read as the reverse complement.
CACCCTCCCCAGGTTCTGGAGACTCTCTGGAGGCAGGAAACAGGGCCATTTCTGACCTTCCAGAGCCTCTGAGAGACCAGTTTTTTGCCCTCCCGGGGCTCCGGAGACTCTCTGGAGGCCAGAAACATTTCCAGCCTTCCAGAGTCTCTGGGAGGCCCATTTTCCACCCTGCCCGGACTCCGGAGGCTTTCTTCAAGCTTTTGAGAGGTCTGTTATCACCCTCTAGGACCATTTCTGGCCTTTTGGAGCCTCTGGGAGGCCAGTTTTTTGCCCTTCCCGGGCTCCAGAGGCGAGAAACGGGCCCATTTCCAGCCTTCCAGAGCCTCTAGGAGGCCCATTTTTTGCACTCCCTGAGCCTTTGCACATGCCCTGCACTTACCTGCATCCAAAACAGGCTGTGTGGGGACTCCTGGGAGGGAGGGGCGGGGTGGGTTGGGCCAGCCAGTCATCGGAACTCCCGGTTTGCTGAACCAAATGTAAAATTCACATCCTGTTCAACCGAACCGGTGCAAACCATCTGAAACCAACCCCCAGACTGCAGGCATTATGGTCAACCCAACCTTAAGGCAACATCCTGGTTTACTGAGAAAGTCAAACATTGAGAGGTGGACATCTGGATGATATTTCTTTACCCAGGTAAAGCAACACCTGGGTTTAGTGGAGGGGGGTGGTATTCCTCAGCCAAGAGACACCCCCTTGCCCCAACCTCCTATTGCCATCTCTGTATTCCCCTTACCGGAAACACAACAGACCCGAGCAGCTCGCTCCTTCCCTCCAGCCACGAAACTCAATTTATATGCAACCTCTGCCCCAGTCACTGATGAAATTCTCCGAGCCGATATAGATATATATATATTTTGAAGGGTCTCACAAGATCAGCAGGCTCAAAGGCTCCCAGGAACAAAAGGAAAGGCTCAGCATTTAGAATTAGATTTTCACATTTTAAAGAACCGGAGTCTTGTCACCACCCAGGGAATGAGAAGAGAGACAGCCATTGTCATTCAAATGACAGGACTCACAAGCTGCAGGGAGGGCAGAGAAATTTTTTTTCATTTCGTTTCCTCGAGCTTCTTCGGGCGGGGGGGGGGGGGGGGAATCAAAGGGACAAGTCCAGATTAGGCAAAAACTGGCTCCAAAAACAGGAACCACAAGGGGGACTTGGAGTCTGAGTGTGTCATGCCCCTGTCGGAATCTGAATCCAAGGAGGAAGCCAGACAGCTGACAGTGGGAATGTGGCTCCATTGGCTGTGGAGGAAACTGGGGAAAGGCAAAGTCCAGCTGGGCAGAGCAGGGGAGAAGGAGAACAAGAGAGGGAATTCGGAGGAAGACCCAGGCCCACCTCCTCTTCATCCTAGGGCACACAGGGAAGAACGGAGAAGGGAGCAACGTTGGTTGTGTGGCTTATGAGGGAGGAAAGGGCCCTGATTCCCTTCATTAATGAGTTTAAAAGAGTTTGGGAATGAGTTTAAAAGAGATGCAAGCTGAGTGAAGTGTTAACTTTGGTTATCTATATTCCTGGCATCCACCCAACCATGTTGAATTATTACCATTCCTTCACATCTGGAATTCTTGCTCCTGCCCTGCCAGATTAATTACCTCATCTTGCCTTGATTGGACAGTTTTCGTTGACCACATTTTGGACTTGATTCTCTGCAGCCCAAGGCTGTTCCCGGGAGAGTTTTTCTCCAGCCAGAAAGTAACCAGGACATCGGGGACAAAGTTGGAGCTAATAAAGGGACTCCTACGGATTATCTAACTGTGTTGCCTTTGTGCCACACCCCTTTGGGTCATCACAAAATGAAGCCAGCAAACAAGAGCCAGCTGGTGTGTGGCAGTGGCCGAAAAAAGCCAATATGATCCTTGGTTGTATAAAAAGAGGCATACAATCAAAATTATGTGAAGTCTTAGTACCGCTTCATAAAGCCTTAGTAAAGCCACACCCGGAATGCTGCATCCAGGTTTGTTCACCACAGTCCCCCCAGAAAAGTTGTTGAGACTTTGGGAAAAGTGCAGAGAAGAGCAACGAAGGTGATTAAAAGCCTGGAGATGAAAACCTACGAAGAACGGTTGCGGGATTTGGGTTTTGACCACGTGACTTTGGGAAAGCTGCAACAGTTGTGTGAAAAAAATGGTTGTGTGCCTTTGTTAACTAGGAATTGTTGGAAGAAATATCCATCTGGGTTCAGTTCCAAGCAGGGAGAAAGATGGAGGCTGATTGGAAAGACGGTTTATGAACGGACAGGGCCACCTGGGTTAGAAGTCCTGGGCAGCTGACCATATGGAGTTGACAATGAGGGTTATTTATACCTTCTCTTGGGCCTTGCCCTTGAGCTTCCTGTTCCTGTGCAAGAACATGTTATTCTATTATCTGTAGTCAGATTCCTACATGGAGTCAGTTTGCCTGAATCAAGGTTGGTTGAACAGAATGGTTAATAAACGGATAGTTTTAAGCAGGGGTGGGCTTCAAAAATTTCAGCAAAGGGTTTTCTGCCCGGTTGCTGGAGGGTGTGGCCATGGTGGGTGTGGCCTAGTCAGCCTCCTGCACTATGGGGGGGTAGGATTTTTGCCTTCCCCAGGCTTCTGAGGCTTCCTCAAGCCTCCGGGAGGGTGAAAATGGCCTCTTTGGTCTCCGGAGGCTCTCTGGAAGCTGGAAACGGACCCATTTCTGGCCTTCCCGAACTCCTGGGAGTCCAGTTTTCTGCCCTTCCTGACCCTCCGTGCTCAGTCTATACTTACCTGCATCCAAAACGGGCTGCATGGGGATTCCTGGGAGGGGAGGGATGGGCAGGGCCAGCCAGGAGTGAGATTTGGGGGGGTTCTCTGAACTGCACAGAATTGCTCTCCCAGGGATGGGATCTGACTGGTAAAACTACCAATTCTGTCCCTTTGCGTGCGCGCACGAGTTGCACGAATCGCCTGAGTGCCATTTACGACCTGCTGAGCTGCCTGGACAGCCGAACAGCGCTGCGTGCGAGTGAGCAGCGGTTGGAAAAGCCCCTTTTTTCCTGTTTTTTCAACCGCAGCTGTGTTGCGCAAAGCAGCTGCAGTTGAAAACGCAGGAAATAAAAGTCAGGTAAGAGCCCAGGTGGGCGGGTGGGCCAAAACAGCAGCAGACATAGAACCGATTCTATGTATGCTCTCTGACTGCTGCTCTTCAGAACTACCAGTTCTACAGAGGTGGACAGAACTGGTAGAATCCCACCCCTGGGCTCTCCCGAACCCCTGCAAACCCCCAGCTGTCTACCCCTGGTTGTAACTCAAGGACTGCTTGCATGGCAGCAGTTGCGGTAGTAGTATTAACGGCAAGCTTGTGGCTTCTCTTTGCTACTCACCATCAGTGCGAGAGTGATGGAGGCGGTGGGAACCGCCGGCTCGTCTGACACATCTGGCGCTAGTCGGCCTGTTTCGGCTCCTTTTCTCGACAGGGAGTGAGATGGCAACGCAACCACAACAAAGTGGGGGGAGGGAGAAAACCATATGTGTGCCTGCCCCCAAATTAAGGCAACCTGTTTCCATTTCCATGAATCCCGGGGGGGCGGGAAGGAACACCGAAACCAGCTGGATCCCCTGCGATGGGGGATTGTTTGAAGTCCCCCGCTCTTCAATCAGGAAAGGCTACGGCTCCCCTTCGCCTTTATTTGGGGGGGGGAGGGCAGGGGGGAGGTTGGGGAGTCAAGGTGCCAGAAGCAATTATGCCTGTCCTAACTCATTCCGTGCCTCGACAGCCCATCCTTCCGGCCTTGTGGTTCCTGGGTGTGAAGACGCCTCGTGAGACGGATGGGGACGCAGGAGAGGAGGAAGAGGGCCTGGGGGGAGAACCTGGGGGGGAAGGGAGGGAAGGAGGGAGGAAGGAAGGAAAGGAAGGAAATGGGAGGAAGGAAGGAAGGAAGGAAGGAAGGAAGGAAGGAAGGAAGGAAGGAAGGAAGGAAGGAAGGAAGGAAGGAAGGGAAAATGAATAAGAAGTAAGAAAAAGAAAGGAAAAAGAAGGAGAGGAAGGAAGGAATGGAAGGGAGGGAGGAAAAGAAGGAAGGAAGGAAAAAAGAATAAGAAGTAAGAAAAAAGAAAGGAAAATGGAAGGAAGGAATGGAAGGGAGGGAGGAAATGGGGGGAAAAGAAGGAAGGAAGGGAAAAGGAATAAGAAGTAAGGAAAATGAAAGGAAAATGAAGGAGAGGAAGGAAGGAATGGAAGGGAGGGAGGACATGGGAGGAAAGGAAGGAAGAAAGGAAGCAAATGGGAGAGAGGGAAATTTCCTAAAAGTGAGAACAATTAACCAGTGTAATGCCTTGCCATCCAGAAGTCGTGGATGCTCCATCCCTAGAGGTTTATAAAGAAGAGGCTGGACAGCCATTTGTCTGAAATGAGATAGGGGCTCCTGCTTGTGCAGGGGGTTAGACTAGAAGACCTCCAAGGTGCCTCCCAACTCTCTTATTCTTTCTGAGACACTGGAAGAACAGAACTAGAGATAAATTTTTGGGAAGTCTGAAATTCTCCCAAATAAAACTTGTTCTTCCAGGATTCTCTCAAGTGTCTTTTACAGCAGTGGTCGCCAACCGGTGGGCCGGGGACCACTGGTGGTCCACGTGAAAATTGTAGTGGTCCACAGCAAAATGTGTCCCCCAAAGCAATTAATCCAGGCTGCGTGGGAACACAAGGCTAGGCCGCCCACATGGCCCGTGGGAACACAAGGCTTGCGTCGCTTGCATTGCAAACAACATGAGGTAATGAGGGGAGGGGGGAATGGGCAGAGGGGGGGGAACTTGCCCCATTTGCCCCCCCCCCCCCCGCCTGGCCTGGCCCCCGGGCTGCTTCTTCCCTCTTCTTTCTTCTTCTGCTTTTGGCTGAACACAAGGAAAGCAGCCAAAGTCTTTCTTTCTCTCCCCCAAACTCCCCCAGAAATGAGTCTTTGGGACCCTGCAAGGCCTCCTGCTCCAAGAGGCTGTGCCGGCAAAGACTCATTTCTGGCGGAGTTTGGGGGAAGAGAGAAAGACTTCGGCTGCTTCTGCTGCTTTCCTTGCATGAAACCAAAAGTCTCTCTCTCTCTCCCTTAGAATGGAGCTGAAGATGGTACCCTGCGATCCCAAATAAAGAATGTTCGGTCGGTAGGAAAACGGGGTGGGGGATTTTCCTGCAGATTTTTTTTGGGATTTTCCCAGGGTCTCTGGTCCACAAATGATTTACAATTACGAGTTTGGGGGTCCCTGAGGTCCAAAAGGTTGGCGACCCCTGTTCTACAGCACCCAGTCTGTCCATGCTCTGGACAAGAAATCAAAAGTGTTTGGAGGAACGAGTCTCCACTAAGTTAGGCCTTTTATTAAGAGGCTTACAACAACAACGGAGCCCAAAATTCCTGTTGCTAAGTAAGACAGTTGTTAAGTGAATTCGGTCCCCTTTTATGACCTTTCTTGCCACCATTGTTAAGTGAATCTGGCTTCCCCCATTGACTTTGCTTGTCAGAAGGTTGCAAATGGGGATCAAATCACCCCAGGATACAACCGTCGTAAATATGAGTCAGTGGCCAAGCGTCCAAATTTTGCTCCCATGCCCATGGAGAGGCTGCAACGATCATACATGTGAAAACGGTCATATCGGGTTTTTTCAGGGCCATTGTAACTTTAAATGGTCACTAAATGAACCATTGTAAGTCGAGAACTAGCTGTATCAGGAAGGTAAAGGAAAACCATGAGAACCAAAAATCCTTTGGCGTCAATAAAACATTCCACGTCTTCCTGCTGGAATGGATTAATTATTGTTATTAATTGTTAGAAACACAAAGAAATGGAAGGAAACCATTTTTTCCAACAGCAAGAACATTTGTTTAACACAAGAAGATGAATTTGCTCTGTGCTTTCCCTCACTCTTAAAGGCTGAACCGCAAGCCCACCAACGGGTGTGTTTAATTTGTGGTTGTGGAAGCTTTAAAGGAATAAATAAATCAATGGGAAGAATTGAATGTTCTGCATTTCTTTGGTGCCCCCTAGTGGGTGCTTGGATTTCTGCAACCTCCAGGTGAATGAATGAATGAATGAATGAATGAATGAATGAATGAATGAATTCGTTATTGGCCAAATGTGATTAAAGACAAAAGGAATTTGTCTTCGTGCAAATGCTCTCAGTGTACATAAAAAAAAAGATACATTCATCAAGAGTCAAGAATCATCAGGTCCAACACTTAATAATAGTCATAGGGTACAATAAGCAATCAAATCAGATAGATAGATAGATAGATAGATAGATAGATAGATAGATAGATAGATAGATAGGAAGGAAGGAAGGAAGGAAGGAAGGAAGGAAGGAAGGAAGGAAGGAAGGAAGGAAGGAAGGAAGGAAGGAAGAGTGAATGAATGAATGAATGAATGAATGAATGAATGAATGAATGAATGAATGAATTCGTTATTGGCCAAATGTGATTAGACACACAAGGAATTTGTCTTGGTGCAAATGCTCTCAGAGAGACATTCATCAAGAGTCTTCAACTGCTGCCGCGGCTGGAGCCATGGTTGGAGAATTGCTGCCTCGGTTGGAGCCTCGGCTGGAGGACTGCCGCCGCGGTGGGAGCCTTTTTTCCGTTTTCCATCTATTCGGAGGCGGCAAGGGCAGCCTGGACTCGGGGCCGGTCAATTAAAGGAGAAGATTCAGTCCGGGACGCTATCTTACTCTGTGAAAGATCTGTGGGCCCTGAGATGTGTCCCCCTGTCTCAGGAGTGGCCCTCTACTCTCTCGAAGGCCCATCTCAAGGACGGATCTTGGGATCCGGAGAGATGGTGGGGTTGTAGGAAGCGTGGGAGGGAGGGGTGTTTAACTAAATTTTTAGCTAGGTTTTTAAAGGGGTTAGGAATGTCCGGGTGGGGATCGGGGGACAACTCGCCGGGGGCTGGGACCAGGCCGTGAGTTGGGCGTGGCCGGGAGAGTCAGGGTCCAGATAAGACTGTATTATTTATTTATTTATTTATTTATTTATTTAACTTTTATACTGCCCTTCTCCCTAGGGACTCAGGGCGGTGTACAGCCAATCTAAAAACCCCAACAATACAAAAGTTAAGAAAAAGATTAAATTAGATTAGGCCGAATAAAAAGCCCACCCCACCCCCTTAAAACCCCCTAATTAAAATTAATGGAGACACATTAAAACCCTCTCTCAGCCCAGGCCGGCCTGCTCGAAAAGCCAGGTCTTCAGCGCGCGCCTGAAGGACCTCAGGTCCATGACGGTACGCAGTTCCGGTGGCAGAGTATTCCAGAGGGCAGGGGCCGCCACAGAGAAGGCCCTACCCCTTGGGACCGCCAGGCGGCACATGGTAGCCGACGGAACCCGGAGAAGGCCTTCCCTGTGTGCTCGCACTGGTCTGCTGGAGATCACCGGTAGGATGCGGTCCTGTAGGTAACCTGGTCCAATGCCATGGATCGCCCTAAAGGTCAGAACCAGAACCTTAAAGCGAACCCGGAAAGCCACTGGCAGCCAATGCAGCTCGCGCAGGAGAGGCGTCACGTGGGCGCTACGTGACGCCCCCATGATCACCCGCGCGGCCGCATTCTGCACCAGTTGGAGTCTCCGGATGCTCCCCGCAGGGAGCCCCATGTAGAGGGCATTACAATAGTCCAGGCGAGAGGTGACCAGGGCCTGAGTGACCGTGCGCAAGGCGTCCCGATCCAGAAAGGGCCGCAACCGGTAGATCCGACGGATCTGATGAAATGCCCCCCTGGAGACGGCCGCGACATGGTGTTCAAGTGACAGCCGCACATCCAGGAGGACTCCCAGATTGCGAGCCCTCTCTGTGGGGGGCAAAATTTCCCCCCCAATAGCCAGCGACGGAGTCAACTGGCTATATCGGGACGCCGGAAACCACAGCCACTCGGTCTTGGATGGGTTGAGCCGGTCTTGGATGGGTTAAGGATGGGGGCGGTTACCGGGGAGGGTGGAATTGAATCTATTAGTACGGTGATCGGGAGAGGCAGATTTGGCGGTTACAGGGGGCCATACCCTGTATTGGGAGCGCGTCCCCGCTGTTTGTCTGCTGTGGTGCGCTCCAACCCCCTTGTCATCTCCCGTTCCCCAGGGGGTCTGAGCAATCGGGCCCTGGGCCTTCGGCTGATGTTATGTAATGCCAGGTCCATCGTTAATAAGGCCCCTCTCATTCACGATTTGATTTGTGAGGGGGGTGCGGACCTGGTGGGTGTCACCGAAACCTGGCTGGGCCAGGAGGGGGGAGTCCCTCTGGTAGAGATGTGCCCAGCCGGGTTTCGGGTTTTTCATCGGCCGAGGGCCCAGGGGAGGGGAGGGGGGGTTGCGGTGGTTATTAAGGAAGATCTATGTCCGAGGGAAGCCACTGTGTCTCAGACGACCGGGTGTGAGCTCCTTTTCGTGAAGTTCGGTCCCAGGGTTCAGGTGGGCTTGCTGGTCGCATACCTGGCTCCCTGCTATGCGGCAGCGGCCCTGCTTAAGCTCCTTGAGGTTATAGCTGGCATGGCAGTTGGGACCCCCAGGCTTATGGTCATGGGGGATTTCAACTTGCCTTCTGCCGGCGGTGCCTCGGGGGTTGCTCAAGAGTTCATGGCTTCCATGACGGCCATGGGCCTGACCCAGTTAATTCGGGACCCCACTCACGTGGGAGGTCACACCTTGGATTTGGTTTTTGTCTCTGATCAGTGGCAGAGTGATCTGGGCATAGGGGATATAGTTATAGAACCCCTGTCATGGACGGATCACTCGCTCCTGAAGCTCGACTTCCGTTCCGCACCCCCTGACCGCAGGGAGGCGGGACCAGTAAAATGGTACCGCCCCAGGCGCCTGATGGACCCTGATAGGTTCCTGACAGAGCTTGGGCCATTCCCCGAAGCTCGCACACACGACTCGGTTGAGGGCTTGGTTGCCACCTGGGATAGGGTGGCTGCTGGGGCCCTCGACCGAGTCATGCCCTTGCGGCCTCTGACCCGGTGCCGATCCCATGCGGCTCCTCGGTTTTCTGAGGAGCTAAGGGAGATGAAGCGCCTGGAAAAGACGCCTAGAGAGTAGTTGGAGGGCTAGCCGCTCTGGGTCTGACCGAACACTATTACGATCTTATATTAAGACGTATTTAGTGGCGATAAGGATGGCGAGGAGGTCTTACCTCTCCACCTTTATTGCGTCCACGGAAAGCCACCCAGCCGCCCTGTTTAGGGTGACCTGCTCCCTCCTTGAGGTGGGAGCGCGGGAGGACCCCTTGCAGGGGCGGGCTGAGGAGTTTTCTAGGTTTCTGCAGGACAAAATCGCTCAGATCCTGGGACGAGCTGGACTCCGACTGGGCATCTCCGGGCGGGGGGGTGGGGATGGATATCGGTGAGGTCAATTGGGTTGAGTTCGACCCTGTTACTTTGGAGGACGTGGACAGGATACTGGGGGGGCTTAATGCAACCACCTGTTTGTTGGACCCGTGTCCCTCCTGGCTGGTTTTGGCCACCTAGGAGGTGACACGAGGCTGGTTCCAGGGCATTATAAATGCTTCCTTGAGAGAGGGGCTGCTACCTGCTGCCTTGAAAGAGGCGGTGGTGCGGCCCCTCCTCAAGAAACCGTCCCTGGACCCAGCATTATTATCTAATTATTGTCCTGTCTCCAACCTTCGCTTTGTTGCGAAGGTTGTTGAGAGTGTGGTGGCACGTCAGCTCCCGCAGTACCTGGATGAAGCAAGTTATCTCGACCCCCTCCAATCGGGTTTCAGGCCCGGGCACAGCACGGAGACGGCGTTGGTCACGTTGGTTGATGATCTCTGGAGGGCTCGGGACAGGGGTTGTTCCTCTGTCCTGATCCTGTTAGATCTCTCAGCGGCTTTTGATACTGTCGACCACAGTATCTTATTGCGGCGGTTGGAGGGGTTGGGAGTGGGGGGCACCGTGTTGCGGTGGTTCACCTCCTTCCTCTCCGACCGTTCGCAATTCGTGTTGACAGGGGAGCAGAGGTCGACCCCGAGGCCCCTACTGTGTGGGGTGCCTCAGGGGTCAGTGCTCTCGCCCCTGCTGTTCAACATTTATGTGAAGCCGCTGGGTGAGATCATCCGTGGCTTCGGGGTGGAGTTCCATCAGTACGCTGATGATACTCAGCTGTACATCTCCACCCCGGGCCACCCCAACGAAGCCGTTGAAGTGATGTCCCGGTGCCTGGAGGCCGTGCAGAGTTGGATGGGTCGTAACAGGCTTCGTCTCAACCTGACCAAAACTGAGTGGCTGTGGTTTCCTGCGCCCAGATACAGCCAGCTTGTTCCTTCGCTGGCCGTGGGGGGAGAGGTTTTGACCCCCGTGGAAAGGGCGCTCAATCTGGGTGTCCTCCTGGACGTACGGCTGTCCTTAGAAGAGCACATTGCAGCCGTCGCCAGGGGGACTTTTTATCAGATTCGTCTGATCCACCAGTTGCGGCCCTTTCTGGATCTGGGCGCACTTCGCACAGTCACTTCTGCCTTCGTTATCTCCCGCCTGGATTATTGCAATGCTCTCTACATGGGGCTCCCCTTGAAGAGTCTCCGGAGGTTGCAGTTGGTCCAGAATGCAGTCGCGTGGGTGATCGTGGGTGCCCCTCGGAGCTCCCACATAACACCACTTCTCCGCAGGCTGCACTGGCTTCCTGTGGCCTTCCGGATTCGATTCAAGGTGGTACTGATGGTATTTAAAGTGGTCCATGGCTCGGGACCTGGGTACTTACGGGACCGCCTACTGCTGTCATCAACCTCCTGCCACCCAGTACGCTCTCACAGGGTTGCCCTACTTGGGGTACCGCCGCCCGGCCGTTGCCGGCTGACGGCCCCGAGAGTTTGGGCTTTCTCTGTGGGAGCCCCCTCCCTATGGAATGATCTCCCCCCGGAGATACGGCCCATGACGGATATCCTGACCTTCCGGCGCGCAGTGAAAAGCCTATTTTTTAGACAGGCTGGCCTGGCCCAGTAACTGTGTTCCGGTTTTAATTTAATTTTAATTGGGTTTTATTAGTCAATTTTATATTTTTAATTTTTAATTGAATCCCTTAGATGGGACACAGCCGGATCAATTTGTTTAATATATTTTTAATTGTATTATAGTATATTTATTATGTGTTTTTAGTAGGCTGTACACCGCCCCGAGTCCCTTTTTGGGAGAGGGAGCGGTATAACAGTTTAATTAATAAATAAATAAATAAGAGTCAAGAATCATCAGGTACAGCAATTAATAATAGTCATAGGATACAATAATCAATCAAATCATACTAGGAAACAGTCAATATAAATCATAAGGATACAAGCAACAAAGTTACAGTCATACAGTCCCAAGTGGGAGGGGATGGGTGATAAGGAGCGATGAGAAGATTAATAGTGATAGTAGTGCAGACTTTGTAAATAGTTGGGACAGTGTTGAGGGAATTATTTGTTTAGCAGAGTGATGGCATCAGGGGAAAAACTGTCCTTGTGTCTAGTTGTTCTGGTGTGCAGTGCTCTATAGCGTCGTTTTGAGGGAAGGAGTTGAAACACTTTATGTCCAGGATGTGAGGGGTCTGTGAATATTTTCACAGCCCTCTTTTTGACTCCTGCAGGATACAGGTCCTCCATGGAAGGCAGGTTAGCAGCAATTGATTTTTAAGAAGAGATTGGACAACCATTTGTCAGAGACAGTACAGGCTCTCCTGCTTTGAGCAGGGGGGGTTGGACTAGATGACCTCCAAGATCCCTTCCAAGACTATGATTCTGATTCTTCCTACCAAGTGCTGTCTCCCCTCCTCCTCCATCCCTCTGGATTAAGGGACAAGAGCCCTCCATATCCTAATCCAGCCAGACATTCCTCCATGACGTCCAGAGCCTGTTCAAATATCTTTTCGACCATCGAGCGTTGCCGCTGTTTGCTTTTCATTATGCAAAGTTAAAAGCCGGCAGCGAGGGAGGCTCTCTCTGTTTGCACAGGCCTCAAGGGAGAGGATTCTCTCCTGAAGCCCCTTGAAAATGAGAAAAGATTAGAAAGGAAAAGGAAGCTACGTTTGGTGGGAGCACAGCAGTTTGGGGGCTTGAAAGAGGGGGGGGGGAACCCAGGCGTGGCCCCAACATTCAAGGGAACCAGGGATAACAGAAAAACCAACTTGGAAGGGATCTCAGAGGTCTTCTAGTCCAGCCCCCTGCTCAAGCAGGACACCCTATACCAGGGGTCTCCAACCTTAGCAACTTTAAGACTTGTGGACTTCAACTCCCAGAGTTCCTCAGCCAGCTTTGCTGGCTGAGGAACTCTGGGAGTTGAAGTCCACAAGTCCTAAAGCTGCTAAGGTTGGAGACCCCTGCCCTATACCATTCCAGATAAACAGTCCTCCAATCTCTTCTTAAAAGCCTCCAGTGATGAAGCACCAGTGGTGGGATTCAAATTTTTTTACCACCGGTTCTGTGGGCGTGGCGTGGTGGGCATGGCAGGGGAAGGATACTGTAAAATCTGCAGCCAGAGGTGGGATTTGCCGGTTCTCCTGAACTACTCAAAATTTCCGCTACTGGTTCTCCAGAACTGGTCAGAACCAGCTGAATAACCACCTCTGTGGAGCATCCACAATTTCTGAAGGCGAGACACACCACTGGTTAATTGATAGAATAGCAGAATAAGAGAGAGAGTTAGATCGATGGACAGAGAGAAATAAAAAACGTAGGAGACAAGAGAGGGAATAGAGGGAGGGAGGGAGGGAAGGATGAGATAGAGAGTCAGAGATAATGGATGGATGGGTGGATGGATGGATGGATGGATAGATGGAGAGAGAGAGAGATGGTAGAGAAATGGTAGATAGATAGATAGATAGATAGATAGATAGATAGATAGATAGATAGATAGATAGATAGATATAGATAGTAGGTAGGTAGATAGGTAGATTGATATAGATAGTAGGTAGGTAGGTAGGTATATTGATATAGATAGTAGGTAGGTAGGTATATTGATGTAGATAGTAGGTAGGTAGGTAGATAGGTAGATAGGTAGATAGGTAGATTGATTGATATAGATAGTAGGTAGGTAGGTAGGTAGATTGATTGATATAGATGGTAGGTAGGTAGGTAGGTAGGTAGATAGGTAGATTGATTGATATAGATAGTAGGTAGGTAGGTAGGTAGATTGATTGATATAGATAGTAGGTAGATAGGTAGCTAGATTGATATAGATAGTAGGTAGGCAGGTAGGTAGGTAGATTGATTGATATAGATGGTAGGTAGGTAGGTAGGTAGGTAGGTAGATAGGTAGATTGATTGATATAGATAGTAGGTAGGTAGGTAGGTAGATTGATTGATATAGATAGTAGGTAGGTAGGTAGCTAGATTGATATAGATAGGTAGGCAGGTAGGTAGGTAGATTGATTGATATAGATAGTAGGTAGGTAGGTAGGTAGGTAGGTAGATTGATTGATATAGATGGTAGGTAGGTAGGTAGGTAGATTGATTGATATAGATAGTAGGTAGGTAGGTAGGTAGATTGATTGATATAGATAGTAGGTAGGTAGGTAGGTAGGTAGGTAGATTGGTTGATATAGATAGTAGGTAGGTAGGTAGGTAGGTAGGTAGGTAGGTAGGTAGATTGATTGATATAGATGGTAGGTAGGTAGGTAGGTAGATTGATTGATATAGATAGTAGGTAGGCAGGTAGGTAGATTGATTGATATAGATAGTAGGTAGGTAGGTAGGTAGGTAGATTGGTTGATATAGATAGTAGGTAGGATAGGTAGGTAGGTAGATTGATTGATATAGATGGTAGGTAGGTAGGTAGGTAGATTGATTGATATAGATAGTAGGTAAGTAGGTAGGTAGATCAGTCGGCTGGTAGATAGATAGATAGATAGATAGATAGATAGATAGATAGATAGATAGATAGATAGATAGATAGATAGATAGATAGATAGATAGATAGAGATAAGAGACATAGAAATAGATGATACAGCTATAAATATATAGTGGAGATTCTCCTGGGGTTGGAGCAATTTCTAAATATTTCTCAAAGGAAGCCTGTCTTAGACCAGAAAAGCCTCCTTCCCCCCCCCCCAATCCACCCCCCCCCCCCCCCCCGGAAGTCCTCTCTTCAGAGCTTCTGCTTGGATTTAATGAAAACCTGAGAAGCCAGGAGGATGCAGAAGCTCTGGCTGGGCCGCGATCCGCTGATGTCTCTCTCACCCACAGAACAGAGACACAAGTTAATAAAACGCAATTAGATTCTCGCTGGATCCGAGGCGTCGAGACTCAATACCGCAACCGGCTGTCACATTTTCTCAACAGTGACCCAGGAGCCGGAGCGTAGTAATATATAACGGTTTTGCTTCAGGGAGAGAGAAAAAAAGAGCAGAGCGATATAAAAATTCATCCAACCGAGTATTCGGCAGTTGAGGGCTAATATATGTTGCCCACAAATCCTTATAAAAGGAACCGCCAATAAAGCTGGACTGATCGCTTCATTTTCCCAGATTCACAAAGGCGAGTTTTCTTCTTCCGGGAGGTTTGGTGAATATGTACGTGTAGGAGGTAGAGATGGAAGTAACTGCTACTACTGTTTGTGGTTCGCTGGCAACCAGTGCAGATGGCAGTGGAGTCGGACAGTGGGGAAGAAAAGGGACCAGTCCGGGAGTCTGGAGAGGACTCAGAGGAGGATCCTGAATCTGATGCAGGGATGGGGCCAGGACCATCTGGGAGTGGGGTGCTGCCCCTGGAGCCTCCGGAGTCTGGCAGCAGCGAGGAAGAGGAACAAGGGGAGTCTGTTCTCAGTGTGCGTATGCACAGAGCTGCTAGAAGGCAAGCCAGCCAAGAATAGGAGCCAGCCGTGTGCAGCAGCAGCCAAAAAAGCCAATGCAATCCTAAATTGCATTAACAGAGGGATACAATTGAGATCAAGGGAGGTACTAATACCACTCTATAAAGCCTTAGTAAGACCCCACCTAGAGTACTGCATCCAGTTTTGGTCACCACATTATAAAAAAAATGTTGAGACTCTAGAAAGAGTGCAGAGAAGAGCAACCAGGATGATTAGGGGACTGGAGGATAAAACATACAATGAACGGTTATAGGAACTGGGCCTGGCTATTCTAGTGAAGAGAAGGACCAGGGGAGACAGGAGAGCAGTCTTCCTATTTGAGGGGCTGCTCCAGAAAGGAGGAAGGGGTCAAGCTATTGTCCAAAGCACCTGAAGGCCAGACAAGGAAACTAATCAAGGAGAGATTCAACCTGGAAATAAAGAGGAATTTTCTGACAGTGAGAACAATCAACCAATGGAACCAAAGTTGCCTTCAGAAGTTGTAGGAACTTCATCCCTGGAGAGTTTCAAGAAGAGACTGGAAGGCCATCTGTCAGAAATGGTGTAGGGTCTCCTGCTTGGGTGGAGGAGGGTTGGACTAGATGGCCTACAAGGTCCCTTCCAACTGTTAATCTGTATCTATATTCCCTTAGCTGTCCATCACACGATGGAGCCTCTAGACCCCTGAGCACTTTTCTGCTTTGTTATAAATTCATTTATTAAAATAAAACCATTCCTCTTTCCATCCCAGAACCCCGTTGGCTCCTTCCTTTCCCGAGACCAGAAGCACATGGCTCCCAGGCTCTTTCTCCGTTCTCTTCTGCTCCCGTTAAGTGGGAAGCGCTGTTTGAACACGGGCCCTTCCCCTTTTTAACGCGCCCGCCTCATTCCGCCCAAGGCGAGCTTTGATGGGACATGGCGGTGGTTTTGTTGCTGTGTTAGATGAAGAGTGAAGGGTGAGGACAAACCCATGAATCGCTCTTCTTCGGCTTGGCTTTGGGGGGGTGGGGGCGGGGAGAGAGGGCATGTGTTGCAAAGTCTTTGATCTCTTTTGGCTTTCGTCCCACTTGCTTTCTTAAAGCTTTCCTTCCTCCCCCTCCTAAATTATCCAGAATTATTCCAAGATGGTCCCATCAGCCAAGATATATATATATTCCTCCACTGCCTCCTTACAGCATCTATCAAAGGCAGGAGCCTCCTTCTTACCAATGGTAGCCAGGGAGATAGGTCTGGCTTTCTGGGGGGGAGAGAATATTAGGGGCATCAAGGACCCTCGGGGGGGCTCTGTTGCACGCCTGCCCTAGGAAACCTCCCTGGAGCCTCCTGGGAGCCAAAATGGGGCCTGGGAGGGGCACCACACACCCCCCCTGCACAGCCTGTTTTGGGCCGAGGAAGCCTCCCTATGTTTATTTAGTGTCATGCCCCTGTTGCAGTCTGACTCCGAGGGAGATGAGGAACAGCCCACAGGGAGTAGAAGTGGGGCTCCGGAGGTTGTGGAGGAAACTGGGGAAGGTCAGAGGCTGGCTAGGCAGTCAGAGGAAGACCCAGGCCCCATCCCCTCTTCATCCCAGGGCATGCAGGGAAGAGTGGATAAGGGAGAAATGTGAATGGTGTGGTCTACAGGGAGGAAGGGGCCCTGATCCCCTTCATGGGCTGCAGCTGTGAGGACTGTTTAAAAGGACAAACTGTGCATGGGCCAGTGCTGGAAACAAAGGGTGAAAATATTTCTAGTCTGTCTGTTGTTATCTGAGTTCTGGCGTCCTTCCCAGTGCGTGTATTTCGATATCTGTGGATGTCTTCAAGCCCTTATTTACCAAGATGGCGCCGAGGACGGCTGCCTCGGTGAAATGCTCTCTAATGAGTCAAAAAGAGGGCTGTGAAAATATTTACAGACTCCTCACATCCTGGACATAAAGTGTTTCAACTCCTTCCCTCAAAACGATGCTATAGAGCACTGCACACCAGAACAACTAGACACAAGGAGAGTTTTTCCCCGAAAGCCATCACTCTGCTAAACAAATAATTCCCTCAACACTGTTCAACTTTTTACAAAGTGCACACTACTATAACTGTTAATCTTCTCATCACTCCTTATCACCCATCCCCTCCCACTTGTGACTGTAACTTTGTTGCTTATATCCTCTGTTTCCTAGTATGATTTGATGTTGATTGTACCCTATGACTATCATTAAGTGTTGTACATTATGATTCTTGATTCTTAACGAATGTTCCTTCTTTATGTATACTGAGAGTATTTATACCAAGACAAATTCCTTGTGTGTCCAATCACACTTGGCCAATAAAGTATTCTATTCTATTCTATTCTATTCTATTCTATTCTATTCTATTCTATTCTATTCTATTCTATTTATTTATTTATTTATTTATTTATTATTTTAACTTCTATACCGCTCCCTCTCCCAAAAAGGGACTCGGGGCGGTGTACAGCGTACTAAAAACACATAACAAACAACTAGAATAAATATAATTTAAATACAATTTAAAAATATATTAAATAGACAAGTCCGGCTGCATCCCATCCAGTT
This sequence comes from Bungarus multicinctus, assembly GCA_023653725.1. NCBI lineage: Eukaryota > Metazoa > Chordata > Lepidosauria > Squamata > Elapidae > Bungarus > Bungarus multicinctus. The sequence continues at coordinate 276,309,650 of CM042834.1, read as the reverse complement.
AAGAAATTTAGAAATATAAAATCAGGGATAGATTAAAAGTTAAAAATATAACAATTTAACAATTAAAACTAAATTTAGATCTAAAAACCCAAACCCATTACTGGGCCAGGCCGGCCTGTCTGAAAAATAGGGTTTTCACTGCGCGCCGGAAGGTCAGGATATCCATCATGGCCCGTATCTCCAGGGGGAGATCGTTCCACAGGGAGGGAGCTCCCACAGAGAAAGCCTGCACTCTCGGGGCCGTCAGCCGGCAACGGCCGGGCGGCGGTACCCCAAGCAGGGCAACCCTGTGAGAGCGTACTGGGCAGCGGGAGGTTGACGATGGCAGTAGGCGGTCCCGTAAGTACCCAGGTCCCGAGCCATGGAGCACTTTAAATACCATCAGTACCACCTTGAATCGAATCTGGAAGGCCACAGGAAGCCAGTGCAGCCTGCGGAGAAGTGGTGTTACGTGGGAGCTCCGAGGGGCACCCACGATCACCTGCACGGCTGCATTCTGGACCAACTGCAACCTCCGGAGACTCTTCAAGGGGAGCCCCATGTAGAGAGCATTGCAATAATCCAAGCAGGAGATAACGAGGGCGGAAGTGACTGTGCGAAGTGCGCCCAGATCCAGAAAGGGCTGCAACTGGTAAATCAGACGAATCTGATAGAAAGCCCCCCTGGCGACGGCTGCAATATGTTCTTCTAAGGACAGCCGTATGTCCAGGAGGACACCCAGATTGCGTGCCCTTTCCACGGGGGTCAAAACCTCTCCCCCCACGGCCAGCAAAGGAACAAGCTGGCTGTATCTGGGCACAGGAAACCACAGCCACTCGGTTTTGGTCGGGTTGAGACGAAGCCTGTTACGACCCATCCAACTCTGCACGGCCTCCAGGCACCGGGTCATCACTTCGACGGCTTCGTTGGGGTGACCCGGGGTGGAGATGTACAGCTGAGTATCATCAGCGTACTGATGGAACTCCACCCCGAAGCCACGGATGATCTCACCCAGCGGCTTCACATAAATGTTGAACAGCAGGGGCGAGAGCTCCGACCCCTGAGGCACCCCACACAGTAGGGGCCTCGGGGCCGATCTCTGCCCCCCTGTCAACACAAATTGCGAACGGTCAGAGAGGAAGGAGGTGAACCACCGCAACATGGTGCCTCCCACCCCCAACCCCTCTAACCGTCGCAATAAGATACTGTGGTCGACAGTATCAAAAGCCGCTGAGAGATCCAACAGGACCAGGACAGAGGAACAATCCCTGTCCCGAGCCCTCCAGAGATCATCCACCAACACGACCAACGCCGTCTCCGTGCTGTGCCCGCGCCTGAAACCTGATTGGAGGGGGTCTAGATAACTCGCTTCATCCAGGTACTGCGGGAGCTGACGTGCCACCACACTCTCAACAACCTTCGCAACAAAGCGAAGGTTGGAGACAGGACGATAATTTGATAACAATGCTGGGTCCAGGGACGGTTTCTTGAGGAGGGGCCGCACCACTGCCTCCTTCAAGGCGGCGGGTAAAAACCCCTCTCTCAAGGAAGTGTTTATAATACCCTGGAACCAGCCTCGTGTCACCTCCCGAGTGGCCAAAACCAGCCAGGAGGGACACGGGTCCAACAAACGAGTGGTGGCATTAAGCCCCCCCAGTATCCTGTCCACGTCATCCAAAGTAACAGGGTCGAACTCAACCCAATTGACCTCACCGATATCCACCCCCGCCCCCCCGCCCGGAGATGCCCAGTTGGAGTCCAGCTCATCCCGGATCTGAACGATTTTGTCCTGCAGAAACCTAGAAAACTCCTCAGCCCGCCCCTTCAAGGGATCTTCCCGCGCTCCCACCTCCAAAAGGGAGTGGGTCACCCTAAACAGGGCAGCTAATCCTGCCTTGTCTCCTTAATTGCTTCAGTGTGGTTTGGGTTGTTTTTTTCTATTTATAATTTATATGTATTTTGAGTTTGAACGGAATTTCTTCCTTTTCGCAACTGTTTGTGGGGGAGTTTTTTCTCCAGTCAATGATAATTGAAGCTTTGAAGCCAAGTTGAATGAATTAAAGAGATATCACCTATTTTTGTGACTTTGTTGCTTTTGTATCCCCCCTGGGTCATCACACCTGGAAGCCAGGATGGAGCAAGTGGGGGCTCCTTGGAGGGGAGGGGTGGGGTGGGGAGGGGCCAGCTGGTCTTCTGAATTACCGGTTCACAAAACTGGATGTAAAATTAACATCAGTTCACACGACGGGGCCGAACCAGCTGATTCCCAGCCCTGCCTGCCGCCCAGAGGAAAAGACTAACTCTGCCTTCCCACAGGGAGACGGCTGCGCTGCACTTTGCCGGATTGTCTTCTTCTCAGCTTCCAGCTGTAGAAGAAGAGAGGCTGTTCCTTCCCCAGTTTGTATTAATAGGAGAAAACAGAAGGAAGGTGGCAAGCAACCAGCGGTGGACTGCACATGTTTTAACCATCGGTTCTCTGGCTGGGTAGGCCTGGCCGGCTGGTCATGTGACTTGGCAGGTGATGTCACTCATCACACCCAGCCCCGCCTCCCGGTCAATCGCCTCAAAGGGTTCAGCTGGTTGGGGCTGATCCCACCACTCGCTGGCCCCACCCCACCCATTTTTCGGCCTCTTTTTGGGCCGTTTTCAGGCAACTTTTTCAGGCTGTTTTCCAGGCCATTTTTATGCTGTTTTTGGCCCAGAAAACGGCCTGAAAATGGCCCAAAAAAACCAGGCCATTTTGTGGGCATTTGGGGGGCCATTTTTCAGGCTATCATGTCCCCCCCCCCAGTCCTTTTTCCCTTTAGACTAGCCAAATCCTGCATCCGTTCTTCATAGGTTTTTGTCTCCAGGCCTTGAATCATCTTAGCCGCTCTTCTCTGCACTTTTCCCCAAAGTCTCAACCTCTTTTTTATAGTATGGTGATCAAACTTGGTTTCAGGATTGCAGGTGTGGCCTTACTAAGGCTTTATAAAGCGGTACTATTACTTCACGTGATCTTGATTCTATGCCTCTGTTTATGCAACCAAGGATCATATTAGCCTTTTAAGCTGCAGCTGCACACAGAGGCCTGTAGGGGGCATGCATAAGCGCACCAATCTGCCTACCACCCCTGTCCTATTGTTTCTTTTATATTTTTATTTTTCTTGTATATTATATTATATTATATTATATTATATTATATTATATTATATTATATTATATTATATTATATTATATTATATTATATTATATTATATTATATTATATTATATTATATTATATTATATTATATTATAGTATAGTATAGTATAGTATAGTATAGTATAGTATAGTATAGTATAGTATAGTATATTATATTATATTATATTATATTATATTATATTATATTATATTATATTATATTATATTATATTATATTATATTATATTATAGTATATTATATTATATTATATTATAGTATAGTATATTATATTATATTAATACTATACTATAGTATAGTATAGTATAGTATAGTATAGTATAGTATAGTATATTATATTATATTATATTATAGTATATTATATTATAGTATATTATAGTATATTATATTATATTATAGTATATTATATTATATTATTATAAATTGTTATTATTATTGTTATCATCATCATCATCATTATCCATGCATTCAAAACTATGTTTTACTTATATCTACTAAGGGATTGTCCACTAGGATTCCCAGGTCCCTGTGATGACCCAGGGTGGGATACAAAACAAACACAGTCACAGAAAACAGGTGATGCCCCTTTTATTCCTTCACTTTGCTTCCAAGCTCTGAATATTCTTGATGGAAGACAAAAAACTCCCACACAAACAGTTACAAGAAGGAGGAAAAAAGCAACACAAACCAGGCAAGATAAGGGCTGGAGGATGTCCACAGATAACACACTCTGGGAAGGACGCCAAACTCAGAGAGGAACTATAAACTAGAGATTTTTACATGCTTTGTTTCCAGTGTTCGCCAATATACAGGTCCAAACTCTTATTCAGTTGTCACAGCTGCAGCCTGTGAAGAGGATCAAGGCCCTCTCGTCCTGAGTAGACCACATCTGTCCCTTATCCTCTCCTCCCAGCGTGCCCTAGGATGGAGTGGGGATAGGCCTGGTTCTTCCTCTGACTGCTCAGTCGGCCTCTGCCCTTCCCCAGCCTCCTTCATAACCTCTGGAGCCAAACTTCCACTACCTGTCGGCTTTTCCTCCTCTCCCTCAGAGTCAGTCTCCACCAGGGGCATGACACCCTCTCACAGTTCCTGTTGTTTTGCCTAATCTGTCCCATACTGTTTCTGGCAGTGGTTCTATATCACAGTATTCATAAAGTGCCATATTGCCCTTAGGGTGATGCTTTAAGGTTGGAATTTAATCCACAGGGTAGACCTTGACTTACAACCACAATTCAGCCCAAATTTCTATCGCTAAGTGAGACCTTTATTAAGTGAGTATTGCCCAGTGGTGAGATTCAAATAATTTAACAACTGGTTCTTTGCCCTAATGACCAGCTGGGTAGGCGTGGCTGGATGGTCATGTGACTGGGTGGGCAGTGGCCAACTCAACGTCACTCACATTGAGGGGCACTTCGCCTCTCCTAGCCTCTCATGACCCCGGGGATGCTGCAACATGGTCGTAAGTGTGGTCGTAAAACAGTCATAAGTCACTTTTTTCAGTACTGTTGTAACTTTGAATGGTCACTACCGGTTCTCCAAACTGTCAACTCATAAAATATTTCTCTGGTCTTGAGTTGCCAACAGAAAGGGAGCAGTGCAGCAGCTTGCAAACCAAAAGTGCATTCCATAAATGTTTTCAAAGATGGCAACTAGGTGATTGGAGTTTCTGCCGGGCAAAATTCTAACTGGAGAGCATGATTGATGACTTTGGGCTATGGAGGTGTCCCATTGGAGAATATGAATTACGATACATCTGGGGGGAAAACCAGGGTTAAGGGCAGAGGTGGTCTTCAGTAGGTTCTGACCAGTTCTGGAGAACCAGTAGTGAAAATTTTGAGCAGTTCGGAGAACCAGCAAATGCCACCTTTGACTGGAGATTTTACAGTCTCCTTCCCCTGCCACGCCCACCAAGCCACGCCCACAGAACCGGTAGTAAGAAAATTTGATTCCCCCCACTGGTCAAGGGTGCCAATGAATGATGTGTCTCAGAGTCGTGGCAGTGCCGGACATGTTGACTCCCAATAAATCCTTTTGAAGTTTTGGAAATTGGGCTCAAGACTCATGATTTAAATGGGGGAAACTGCCGGAATCCTGACATGAACTGCTTACAAACTTAACAGCCGGTTCTCGCAAATAGGTGTGAACCAGTTGAATCCCACCCCTATTTTTTTTCCCATTTTATGTCCTTTCTTTCCATTGTGGTTAAGTGAAAAAATGTAGTTGTTAAGTTAGTATCGCCGTTGTTAAGTGAATCTGGCTCCCCCCTCCCTTGACTTGGTTCATCAGAAGGTTGCAAAAGGGGATCATGTGACCCCTGGGACACCGTCATAAGTACGAGTCAGTTGCCAAGCATCTGAATTTGGATCACGTAACCCTGGGAATGCTGCAATGGTTGTAAGTGTGAAAAATGGTCATAAGTCATGCCAGGATTCCAGCAGTTCCCCCCATTTAAATCGTGAGTCTCGAGCCAAACTTCCAAAATTTCAAAAGGATTTATTGAGAGCTAACATGTCAGCGCTGTCTGAGTGTAGCCGACCCTGAGACACATCATTCATTGGCTCCCTTGACCTGGGTTTTCCCCCCACCCCCTGGGTGTATCGTCATTCATATTCTCCAATGGGATGCATCCTGTTGTGGTTCCCCGGCAGCAGGTGTGGATGGCTGAGGTCTCAGAGAGCGAGGACTCAGATGAGGGGCCTGCGTGGGATGTAGGGATGGGGCCAGGACCATCAGGGAGTGGAGGGCTGCCTTTGGAGATTGTGGAGGCTGGCAGCAGTGATGAAGAGGTTCCCGAGGAGCCTGTGCCCAGAGCGCATGTAGTGCAGGGCTGCTCGAAGGAAAGAGCAGCTGCAGCAGCACAGGTGACTCGGGAATAAGGCTGTAAGGTAATGGCCCCTCCCTTAAGGGATAAAAGCCAGCTGAGAAGCCGCTGTTCTTTGCAGGAAGCAAAGAAGTTTTTGCACTCAAGCCTTGTGGACATTCGGACTCTCTTAGTTGGTGTTTGGAGACTCTTTGTGTTTGAAATATTTCTTGGTAACTTTATCTAGTGTTCTTGGCAGCCTTGCACATCCTTGGCAAGGCTCGTTCTTATCCAAGACAATTAGTTTGAAACAGCCTTTTAACTGGGAAGGAACTGGAATTCATAAAGAATCATTAAAAGTTTTTTGCTGTTACCTCTGTTTTGTGTTTGTTTCCTTGGAACAAGGTTTGGGTCAGAACACATCCATAGCCCAGAGTCATCAGTCATGCTCCCCAGTTAGAATTTTGCACGGCAGAAACTTTGGTCACCTAGTGACTATCTTTGAAAACATTTATGGAATGCCCTTTCGGTTTGCAAGCTGCTGTACTGCTCCCTCCTCCTTTTCTGTTGGCAACTCTAAAAAGACCAGAGAAATATTTTATGAGTTGACAAGTCACTTTTTTTCAGGGCCGTTGTAACTTCAAACAGTCACTAAGTGAACCATTTTAAGCCAAGGACTCCCTGTAGTATATCGTGAAAACCATTTCAGGACCGTGATTGTGAACATGAATCTGTCCCACACCTCAAAGCTTTCAAATAGTAGCTATTGCCTGACTGTCTATATAATAAGAATATATTTTCTTCAATTAGATGGAAACTTCTATTAATTGTTTATTCCAGTAGGTGGTTCTAATGACGTTGGTTAACTTGGCTAATTATGAGCTATTGATTTAACATCAGTAACAATTAACACTGAAGTAAGATTACAGTATCTTTATATATTCAATTGTGTCTAGGTTCTCAGAGACTGCCTGGATGAGGGCAGAGCCCAAAAAGGATGGCTGGACTACCTCTTCTCTTGCTCTGAACTTAGAGGGTCCCTCATCTGCTGAGACCCTAGAAAGAGTGCAGAGAAGAGCAACCAAGAGGATTAGGGGACTGGAGGCTAAAACATGCGATGAACAGTTGCAGGAACTGGGCCTGGATAGTTTAATGAAAAGAAGAACCAGAGGAGACATGAGAACATCCTTCCCATATCTCAGGAGCCGCCCCAAAGAAGAGGCAGTCAAGCTGTTCTCAAAAGCACCTGAAAGCAGGACAAGAAGCAACAGGTGGAAACTCACCAAGGAGTGAAGCAACCTAGAAGTGAGGAGAAATTTCCCAACAGTGAGAACAATTAATCAGTGGAACAACTTGCCTCCAGAAATGCTCCAACACTGGAGGTTTTTAAGATGAGACTGGACAGCCATTTGTCTGAAATGGTATAGGATCTCTGCTTGAGAAGGGGGCTGGACTAGAAGACCGCCAAGGTGGCTTCCAAATTTGTTATTCTGTTAATGGAATGGAATGGCTTGCCTCCAAAGGTTGTGGATATTCTATCTCTGAAGGCTTTCAAGAAGAGACTGGTCAGCCATTTGTCTGGAATGGTGTAGGGTCTCCTGCTAAAGCAGGTGGTTGGACTAGAAGACCTTCAAGGTCCCTTCTAAGTCTGTTATTCTGTAAGAGTAAAGATGTTTTGCTTGTTGGATTCTTACTCTGTGAGAAAGCATACAGCTTTTCACCAGTTTGAATTGACTTCCAAATACAGGCGTCCAGTTCTGACCTTTGAAACTAGCTTTTCCGAACCCTGCATTGACCCCATTCTCTGAGGTCATCCTATAAATGCAAACCTTCACCCGCACTCAGAATCATAGACCTGGAAAATGTGACTTCAAGCCATGAAAGCCAGCTGGGTGACTTTGAGCCAGTCACTCTCAGCCCAACCCGTCTGGTTGTTGTGAGGAAAATAAGAGGAAGAAAGTACAGTGGATATGTTGACTGCCTTGAGTTATTTGTACAAATAATAAAGATGGAATAAAAATGATAGATAAATAGATAGATAGATAGATAGATAGATAGATAGATAGATAGATAGACAGACAGACAGACAGACATTGATAGAGAGATAGAATGATAGTGAAAGATGAGAGAAAGCTAGATAGCTAGACAGCTTAATAGCTAAATATAACTAGAGATGAGATAGATAAATAAAGATATTGATAGAGATGAGAGAGCGATATAGATGAGATAGAGCTAGATAGCCAAATAGCTAGATATAACTAGAGATGAGGATAGATAGATAGATCTGTTTGCATAATTTATTTATATATTTGTCAATTGCTTACAAGATAAGAGGTATAAGTAAAAACATAGTTATGAATACATGGATACATATAGAAAAATAAAAAAAGAAACAATAGGACAGGGACAGTAGGCACGTTGGTGCGCTTATGCAGGCCCCCTACAGACCTCTTAGGAAAGGGGTGAGGTCAATAGTAGACAGTCTAAGGTTAAAGTTTTTGGGGTTTGGGGAAGAAACCACAGAGTCAGGTAGAGTATTCCAGACATTGACCACTCTGTGACTGAAGTCGTATTTCCTGCAATCAAGTTTGGTGCAGTTAACTTTGAGTTTGTATCTATTGTGTGCTCTTGTGTTGTTATGGTTGAAGCTGAAGTGTTCATTGACAGGTAGGACATTGCAAGTATGATTTTATATACTATATTTAGATCGGACCGAAGGCGGCGTAGTTCAAGGTTTTCTAGGTCTAGAAAATGATGGATGAAAACTGGAGGGATACCAGGTGAGAAAAAACTATTTGAAACCATGGAATGGTCTTGTTTTTCCTTTCAGCGGAAGGGCTTCTGGAGGTCCTTAATCTTCAATCCAATTCTTTTGGGACTTGAATCTGATTCGTGATCGAGAATAATTCCTTTCCCCTACCTAGTCTACCTCACAGCTTTGCAAGTCCTTGGCTCTCTTGCCCATCACCCCTTGCAGGGAGGGCGAGATCCACCTGAAGGCCTCCCACAAAAGAATCTCTCTCAAGGTAGGAACCCAAATGAGACGTAGGTAGCAGAGTTGCCACCTGCCACCATAGAGTCCCATGAGTGCATAAGTTAGAAGCAGCTCTTTGAAGTCCCGTTCACATGTTCCAACTTGCAAGTAGAGTTCTCCCACCATTTATAACCGCTTAACGAGGCAGCGGCTGGCAAATTAACTCAACATCAATTAGTGCCGAAAGCGGCCCTCACTTCTATTCCGTTCAACACTGGGCTAATTATCTTCACGTACCTCCTGTGTATTAATTGCAATCTAATTGTTTCTCATATCTGGCTGGCATAAACATTTAGACACATGGCACCAGGGGAAGAGTCAAATAACAGCCATCATTTGACAGGTCCTGGTTTGACACATTCATGGATTCTTGTTCTCGGAGGCAGCTCTTCAACTGGTTTGTTTCCAAAGGAAATCTGGTTTTGGACCAACCGGTGGAAGCCTGGCCAATCTCGACCACCCACATTAGACCATCCGAGTGGGTATGCCAGACCCTCAAAAGCTGCACCTGCCATTCTCTTGGATGCCCTCAAAGGCCCATAGAATCTCTCTAATTGCATGTAATTTTACTGAGACCAAATTCACTCATTGAGTAGACAAAACCATCCAGGCTGGCTCAGTAAGTGGATAGAAAAATAAGTCATGGGGGAAAAAAATCAGGTGTCCATCCAGGGTGCGTTGAATTTTCAACATCACCTTGGAATGAGCAGTTGAGAAACCCAACAGATCTTAGAATTTTAGATCTTAGAATCACAGAATCATGGTATCATAGAATCCTAGAAAGTTAAAAATCACAAAATCACAGAATCATAGAACCTTAGAATCACAAAATCACAGAATCTGTGATTGGACAGGGTTGGAAAGGACTTTGAAAGTCTTAAAGGTCTTCTAATCTAGAGAAGAGAAGGACCAGGGGAGACATGATAGCCATGTTCCAATATTTGAGGGGCTGCCACAGAGAGGAGGAAGGGGTCAAGCTATTTTCCAAGGCACCTAAAGGTCAGACAAGGAACAATGGATGGAAACTGAACAAGGAAGCGTTCATTGTATGACAGGGGTCTTCAAACTTGGCATGTTTAAGACTTGTGGACTTCAACTCCTCCTCCAGTTATGTTGAAGTCCACAAGTCTTAAACTTGGCAAGTTTGAAGACCCTTGTTGTATGATTTAGCCTCCAGCCCCCTGATCACCTTTGTTGTTCTTCTATGCCCTCTTTCCAGGGCCTCAGCAGATGAGCCATCCTTTAAGCCAGGGGTCCCCAAACTTGGCAACTTTAAGACTTGTGGACTTCAACTCCCAGCCTGTCTGGAGAATTCTGGGAGTTGAAGTCCACAAGTCTTAAAGTTGCCAAGTTTGAGATCTCTGTTTTAAGCCAAGGGTCTTCAAACTTGGCAAGTTTCAGACTTGTGGACTTCAACTCCCAGAATTCTTCAAGACTCAAAGCTGTCAAGTTTGAAGACCACTGCTTTAAGGTCAAAGCAAGAACAGAGGTGCCCCAGCTGACTTCATAAGCTTGATGGAAAGTTTTTAAAACTTCTCAATGTTCTCCAAGAAACCCATCCAGCACCCCTTATTATCTATTTGGCTTTTTCCTCACTGTTCTGAGTCTTCTTCTCTTCCCCTTCCACCTCATACCAGGAGCCTGGGAAACAAAACAAAAAAATCTTTGGCAGGCAGGATGGAAATTAAGTCTGTGCACAGAGGCTGTGGAAACAAGCTGTGAACACCCAGCCTAATTAAGTCGGCCATTTGCCAAACCCTCCAGATGTTCAATTAATCCTGAGCCACCTCTGTTCATCTGTCAGGCTTTGGCACAAAGTGAGACCTGATTGCTCTGTGACTGCTGGTCCCAGCAACAAGGCTTGGCTGGTTGCTATGGGGTTTCACGAGGCCTGCTGCATGTTGAGAATGACATCTGGACATCTGTCTCTTCCAAACGTCCTGGGCTACATATTGCAGAAGGAGACAAGGAAGCCAACAGGCTTCTCTTTGGCTTGGTCAACTCCTTGCCAGGATGAGACCATGAAGGATCGCATATCTTCAATCTTTTAATTCTGCTTTTATTCTCTAGAAAGAGTGCCGAGGACAGCAACAAAGATGATTAAGGGTCTAGAAGGCAAAACATATGAAGAACGGTTGCAGGAAATGGGCATGGCTAGTCTGGTGAAGAGAAAGACCAGGGAAGACGTATTTGAGGGGTTGTCTCAGAGAGGAAGGAGTCAGCCTCGTTTTCAACCTAGATTCAACCTAGAAATAAGGAGGAATTTCCTGACAGTGAGAACCATCAACCCATGGAACAGAAGTTGCCTTCAGAAGTTGTGGGAGCTTCATCACTGCAAGCTTTCAAGAAGAGACTGAACTGCCATCTGTCAGCAATGGTATAGAGTGTCCTGTTTTGCCAGGGGGTTGGACTAGATGACCTACAAGGTCCCTTCCAATTCTGTTATTTTATTCTATTCATTTATTCTACTTTGCTCCAGGTGGGAAATAGGCTGTTGCATTGGTTTCTAGCTCTTCTGTATTGTCGTTGACAATTGAAATGAGCAACCACTTAACTCTAGAGCTTGAAACACAACCCACTTGCTATCTGGAGATGGGTACCCTATTCCTAAGACCCTCTTGGTAAGAGGAGCAGAACAGGATGAAGCAACAACAGAATAACAGAATATGAAGGGACCTTGAAGGTCTTCTAGTCCAACTTCTTGCTCAAGCAAGAGACCTTACACCATACTGGACCAATAGCTGTCCAATCTCTTTTTGAAAACTTCTAGTGATGGAGCACTCGCAACTTCCGGAGGCAAGTTGTTCCACTTGTTCTGATCGTCAGGAAATTCCTCCTTAGTTCTAGTTCTATCCTTGCCCTGCTTCTCTCCTTGCTTAGTTTCCATCCGTTGCTTCTTGTCCTGCCTTCAGGTGCTGTGGAGAATTTTGTCACCCTTGAAGTGAATCTGGCTGAGGCCATCTTGGAGGCTTCAGGGTTGCTACAGCAGTGGGAGGGAGGAAATAGTTAGATGGGGTTTAGTAACCAAAACAATGTTTTCCCGTGGGAACGAAGGGCATTCTCACAGGTGGCTGGCCAGAGGAGGAGCCAGTAACCTAGCAACTGGCCAGCACTTGGATTGGACAACATGAGCAGTGACTTGGGGGGAGAAGGAGAAACCTTTTGCTTTTAATTCGGTGAAAGCCGCAGGAAATCTCAGAGTTGGTTTTCGCCAGTTTGTGCCAATATGATGTATTCAATAAACTGGTCTTTGACGAGCTATGGGGGTATTACTTGGAATGCTGACAAATAGATTGACCCCCTCTTCTCTGTGGCAGCCTCTCAAATATTGGAATATTGCTACCATAGCTCCCCTATTCCTTCTTTTCACTGGATTAGCCAAACTCAGTTTCTGCAACCGTTCTTCATACGTCCAGTGGTGGGATTCAAACAATTTTATTACTGGTTCTGTGGGCATGGCTCAGTGGCAGGGGAAGGAGACTGTAAAATCTCCATTCCCTCCCTACTCCGGGGGGAAGCAGAGGTGGTATTCAGCAGGTTCTGACCAGTTCTGGAGAACCGATAGTGGAAATTTTGCATGGTTGGGAGAACTGGTCAATGTCATCTCTGACTGGCCCCACCTCATCTCTTCTCTGCCTCCCATCGACTCCCAGCTGATCGGCTGGGTCTCCTTTGGTTGCCCTGCACAGGAGAACATAGCTGGAAAGCAGGTCAGTGGGGCGGGGAGGGAAGGGGGATTTTGCAGTAATCTTCCCCTGCCACGCCCACCAAGCCACGCCCACTAAGCCACGCCATACTATGCCCACCAAGCCCACAGAAACGGTAGTAAAAAAAATGAATCCCACCACTGGGGGGAAGGTTACTGCAAAATCCCCCTTCCCTCCCCACCTCAGTAACCTGCTTTCCAGCTCCATTCTCCTGTGCAGGGCAACAAAAGAAGACCCAGCCGATCAGCTGGGATTCAGGAGGAAGAGGATAGATGGGGTTGGCGGGGCCAGTCAGAGGTGGGATTTGCTGGTTCTCCAAACTACTCAACATTTCCGCTACCGGTTCTCCAGAACTGGTCAGAACCTGCTGAAGACCCTAATCATCTTAGTTGCTCTTATCCACACTTTTCCCAGAGTCTCAAAATCTTCTTTAAATTGTGGGTAGCAGAATTGGATGCTGTATTCCAAAGTGTTGAGCAGGCATCTGAATCCGGAATGAATTCTGATCCAAGGAACAAGATTGGAACAGGATTAAGGGGGCATCCCACCAGTCACTTCTAAACTTCTCTCTTTCTCTTCCTGCAGAACAAGTTTTTACTGCAAGAGACTCCTAAGAGGAGCGAGTTTGCTTTTGTACTGGCCCAAGAGTAAATCCCATCAATTTTATTTGTTTGATCTCAACATCTGCTTTTGGGGAATCAACGGAGCCCTGAATGCTGCCTTCTAAATAAGAGCCTCCTGTTGTGTTTCAGGCTACGGATTATATTCATTTGGTTTCTTGCAGGAAGGAAATAAAAAGTAAAAGAAATGTGGCAAAGTTGAATGGAACTCCGTGTTTTTCAACATCAGTGACTTTAAGATGGCTGGATTGCAACTCTCAGAATTCCCCAGCCAGTCAACTTCACATATTTTATTTTTATTTATTTTATTTGGTTTGTCAATTGCTTACAAGATAATAGGTATAAGTATATACATAGTTATGAACACATGAAATGGGTACATATAAGAAAAATAAAAGAAGCAATAGGACAGGGACAGTAGGCACGTTGGTGCGCTTATGCACGCCCCCTACAGACCTCTTAGGAAAGGGGTGAGGTCAATAGTAGACAGTCTAAGGTTAAAAGTTTTGGGGGTTTGGGGAAGAGACCACAGAGTCAGGTAGAGTTTTCCAGACATTGACCACTCTGTTGCTGAAGTCGTATTTCCTGCAATCAAGTTTGGTGCAGATGGATTGATGGATGGATGGATGGATGGATGGATAGATAGATAGATAAATAGATAGATAGATAGATAGATAGATAGATAGATAGATAGATAGATAGATAGATAGATAGATAGATAGATAGATAGATAGATAGATAGATAGATAGATAGATAGACAGACAGACAGACAGACAGACAGACAGACAGACAGACAGACAGACAGACAGACAGATCTGTTTGCATGATTTATTTATTATTTGTCAATTTGTCAATTGCTTACAAGATAAGAGGTATAAGTAAAAACATAGTTATGAATACATGGATACATATAAGAAAAATAAAATATAAAAGAAACAATAGGACAGGGACGGTAGGCACGTTGGTGCGCTTATGCACACCCCTTACAGACCTCTTAGGAAAGGGGGGAGGTCAATAGTAGACAGTCTAAGGTTAAAGTTTTTGGGGTTTGGGGAAGAAACCCCAGAGTCAGGTAGAGTTTTCCAGTCATTGACCACTCTGTGGCTGAAGTCGTATTTCCTGCAATCAAGTTTGGTGCAGTTAATTTGAGTTTGTATCTGTTGTTTGCTCTTGTGTTGTTATGGTTGAAACTGAAGTACTCATTGACAGGTAGGACATTGCAATGTATGCTTTTATATACTATACTTAGATCGGACCGAAGGCGGCATAGTTCTAGGTTTTCTAGGCCTAAAATTTCAAGTCTGGTGGCATAAGGTATTCTGCAACGAGTAGTCCACATGTGTGGACTTCAATTCCCAGAATTCCCCAGCCAGCAAGCTTTAAGTTGTGTGGACTTCACACTGGCTGGGAATTATGGATTTATTTTTATTTATATATTTGTTTGTTTGTTTGTTTGATTTGATTTGTCAATTGCTTACAAGATAACAGGTATAAGTATAAACATAGTTATGAATACACGAAATGGGTACATATAAGAAAAAGAAACAATAGGACAGGGATGGTTTGAAGTCCCCACATCTTAAAAGTGCTACAGCTGAGAAACACTGATTTCCTTAAGTCTGGAATGCTTTCAGTGAACCATTGGAATGACTTCTGTGTTACTTTTACATTAGTAAGATTATCTCTTTTTAAATAATGCCAGTGTGTACAATCAACAACGTTATTTGATTAAACCTGTCTCTTTTCACACGGTTCCATTCACCCCCTGAAGGAAAGACAGCTGTTCCTGCATCTGTCTCCATTCTAGGGTCACAGCACTGAACAACAAACTTTTGAATATTTAAAGTAACAGAATGCATTATCTATTTCTAAAGCATAACAATGAACATATGAATTAGGCCTCCCCGCTAGGTAACATCATCATTGCTAGAAGGGAAAGGAGGAGGAGGATTGTGGGGCCCTTGATGCTTTCTGTGCTTGGTTGAAAGAGAGGGAGTGGGATGGAGAGGGAGACAGAGAGGGAGACAGAGAGACAGAGAGAGAAACACAGAGAGAGACACAGAGAGAGACACAGAGAGAAAGAGACAGAGACAGACAGAAACAGAGAGACAGGCAGAGAGAGAAAGAGACAGAGGAAGACAGAGAGAGAGACAGACAGAGACAAAGAGATACAGAGAGAGAGAGAGAGGAAGAGGAAGAGAGAAAGAGACCACAGAGAGAGAGAGACAGAGAGAGACCAATAGAGGAGAATATTTATAGCTCAGGATTGATCTGTAGAGTCCTGGCTAGTCTCTGAGCAAACCCTCTCCCTTCTAGCACTGATGAGGTTACCTAGTTGGGTCATGAAACATCTGCAAGAAAACCTCCAAGCTCAGAGAGCACCAAGGACCCCACAGTTCAAACTGAGCTAAAAAAGATTATCTACTGTTCGTACTCCATATGGGGTATCAAATGCTTCAGAATCTTTTCTCCTTCATCACCTAACTGAAGTCTCCACATTGCCCCACCACCGTGGATGAAGCGTGACAAAGCAGCAGGAACGCCATGACAGGTCCGTAGCTTTGAGATGGGGTTGCAAGCCTTCTCAAGCGTGCTTCTCACATGCATATGTAGCTTCTAGATTCATAGCTTATATCTTTGAGAATCCTGGCAGAGCATCCCCTTCTTGAGAGAACTTGTTTCCCAAACCATCATCAGACCATAAGATCTGGAGCATCTTCAAGGGGGCACACTCAGAGATCCATCCATCAAGGATTGTCATCTGGTTGAATCTAGAAAGTGGGTCTGATCCATAGCTGTATCTATTGTAGGAGGTTCGAGGCATGAGTGCTGCTGTGTGATGGGATGAGCTCCCATCATTCGTTCCAGTTCCTGCCAACCTAGCAGTTCCAAAGCATGCAAATGTGAGTAGATCAATAGGTACCTCTTCAGTTGGGCTCATGAATTCGGATGTGAAAGGAGCCCCCAACTAGAGCATCCCTTGGGCAACACTGATGTCACCGGCTAATCCTTTTAAGCCCAGAAAAGCCTCAGTGCTTCCAACATGAATACGACCACAGTCTTCCATGGAAGAGAGAGTAGCTCAGCCAGATGGAGGAGTCAAACCAGGAATTAGTTTGGAATCCCTACATGGTGAATAGAAGAGGAGAGGAGAGGAGAAAGAAGAGAGGAGAGGAGAGGAGAGGAGAGGAGAGGAGAGGAGAGGAGAGGAGAGGAGAGGAGAGGAGAGGAGAGGAGAGGAGAGGAGGGAATGGATGGGATGGGATGGGATGGAATAGAAGAGAAGAGAATTAGAAGAAGAGAAGAGAATTAGAAGAAGAGAAGAGAATAGAGTAGAATAGAATAGAATAGAATAGAATTAGAAGAAGAGAAGAGAATTAGAAGAAGAGAGGAGAAGAGAAGGGAAGGGAAGAGAAGAGAAGAGAAGGGAAGAGAAGAGAAGAGAAGAGAAGAGAAGAGAAGAGAAGAGAAGAGAAGAGAAGAGAAGAGAAGAGAAGAGAAGAGAAGAGAAGAGACCTCAGAGGTCTTCTAGTCCAGCCCCCTGCTCCAGCAAGAGACCCTATACCATTTCAGACAAATGGCTGTCCAGTCTCTTCTTAAAAGCTTCCAATGACGAAGAACCCACAACTTCTGGAGGCAAAGCTGTTCCACTGTTCTCCCTGTCAGGAAAATTCTCCTTAATTCCAGGTTGCTTCTCTCCTTGATGAGTTTCCTTCCAATGCTTCTTGTCCTGCCCTTCAGGAGCTTTGGAGAATAGGTGAACCCCTCCATCTTTGGCTGATCCCGAGGCTGCTCACCTTTTGGAACCCCTTAAAGGCCCTTTTCTCGGGCACGGGGCCAAGCACATGAGTGAGCCCTGTCCCTTTGTGTTTATTCGACTGGCAAATGGATGTTTTATGTATTCTTTCATCTCGCAGGCCGCCCAGGGTTGCATTTGCGAGATTGGCGGCTGTATAAATGATGGGCAGCTGTATAAATCAGTATCAATAAATAAATACCCTCTGTTTGACCCTGCCAATTTCCAGTTTGGATGGCCACGGCCTCTCCTGCCTGCTGGCATTTTAGGGAGCAAAAAAAAAAACCAATTAACAGATTAACAGAGTTGGAAGGGACCTTGGAGATTATCCAATCCAACCCTCTGCCCAAGCAGGAGACCCTACAACATTTCTGACAGATGGCAGTCCAGTCTCTTCTTGAAAGCCTCCAGTGATGAAGCTCCCACAACTTCTGAAGACAAAGCTGTTCCATTGGTTGATTGCTCTCACTGTCAGATAATTTCTCCTTGATTCCAGGTTGAATTTCTCCTTGATCAATTTCCATCCATTGTTCCTTGTCTGGCCTTCCACCCTCCTTCTCTTCATCCCTCCCATTTTCTTCCTTCCTTCCTTCCCTCCCTCTCTCCCTCCTTCCCTCCTTCCCTTCCTCCATACCATCTCCTTCCTTCCTTCCTTCCTTCCTTCCTTCCTTCCTTCCTTCCTTCCTTCCTTCCTTCCTTCCTTCCTATACAGATTTACAGAGTTGGAAGGGACCTTGTAGGTCATCTAGTCCAACCCCCCACCCAAGCAGGAGACCCTACACCATTTCTGACAGATGGCAGTCCAGTCTCTTCTTGAAAGCCTCCAGGGATGAAGCTCCCACAACTTCTGAAGACAAAGCTGTTCCATTGGTTGATTGCTCTCACTGTCAGATAATTTCTCCTTGATTCCAGGTTGAATTTCTCCTTGATCAATTTCCATCCATTGTTCCTTGTCTGGCCTTCCACCCTCCTTCTCTTCATCCCTCCCATTTTCTTCCTTCCTTTCCTTCCCTCCCTCTCTCCCTCCTTCCCTCCTTCCCTTCCTCCATACCATCTCCTTCCTTCCTTCCTTCCTTCCTTCCTTCCTTCCTTCCTTCCTTCCTTCCTTCCTTCCTTCCTTCCTATACAGATTTACAGAGTTGGAAGGGACCTTGTAGGTCATCTAGTCCAATCCCCCACCCAAGCAGGAGACCCTACACCATTTCTGACAGATGTCAGTCCAGTCTCTTCTTGAAAGCCTCCAGGGGTGAAGCTCCCACAACTTCTGAAGGCAAGTTCTGTTCCAGGGGTTGATTGTTCTCACGGTCAGGAAATTCCTCCTTATTTCCAGGTTGAATCTCTCCTGGATCAGTTTCCATCCCTTCCCCCAGTTATGGAATCTAGCATGGCATGTGGGAAAGAGCGTAATTTCGTCCAGATCCTGCAAATTCACATTTCTTTCATCTTGCAGAACTTGACTTGGGTTTTTTTTATCTGGGGGGGAGGCATTTCTAGGATGAAACCCAAGGACATTTAAACCACAGAGAGTTTCTGTGTCAACTTATTACTGCAGCTGAGCTCAAAATTTCTATTGCTTAAGCCACACTGTTGTAAAGTGAGTTTTGCCCCATTTTGCAACCATTCCTTTTTTGTTTTGAATTTTTTTTTATTTTTATAACAAAAACAAACAAATAAAACTTATCTTTCAGTTCTCCAGTGTGTCGGTTGGGTACATATCTCTTGTGCACATAATAATATCATACTTTTCTTACTTTATATTTATAGCCATTCTAATTGATATTTTATATCACATTGATCAATTGTTATATTATCATTAACATTGTAATTATTATCTTTCAAAAATATATTCCATCCTTACCTAAGTTATATTCATTCTTCTATTCAATCCTAATCAACCTGTTATAATATGTTATTGCTATTATCACATGTTTCAGTTTCTTACTCTTCTAACTAGCCATCCATAGAATAAATTCCAAATCATATAATAATCTTTTTCTTCCTGCTCTCTAATTGCCATTATCAATCTACACACATTCCATTATTTTCTTAATTGTTTCCTCCTCTGTCAGAGTTTTGCGACCATCCCTACTGCCGTTCTTAAGTGAATCCCTTACTGTTAAGTTAGTGACACCGTTGTTCAGTGAATCTGGCTTCCCAATTCTCAGAAACTTGGGGAAAAGGGGAATCGTGTGCAACTGTCATAAATATGAGTTTGTTGATCACGTGACTGTAATGGTCATCAGTGTGAAAAACGGTCATCAGTCATTTTTTTCAGAGCCGTTGGAACTTTGAACGCTCACTAAACAAATTGTTGCTAGTCAAAGACTACCTGTATGTAGTTTTCTTCAAAGACTACCTGTATGTAGTTTTCTTCTTGGAGAAAATACCATCAAATATTCCAAAAATGGGCACCAGGTGTTGAGAGCAGGAGCCAGGAAACTGGCATTATTCAAGACTTCGGAATTGCTTTGGCTAGAAAAAGTTGCGGATCAAAGGATGAGTGATCATCCATCTCCCCATGGGGAAAATGAGATAAAATAAAATCCCCAAAGGGACAGAAAAGACTAAGTGGCAAAGGCGATATAATTACAACTATGGATATTCACTGTCAACCGATGGCATGAGGGCAGCCAAGTAGAGTGGTATTAAAAGGAGATTGGATCAGTTCATGGAAGATCAGGTTGGAGAACTAACAATGGTTTTGTACCTTCTGAATCCTAGATAGGAAACTTGTAGTAGTCTACATGGCTTGAAACCAGGTTATTGGAAGGACCAGCTTTTCCCAGTCACCTTTACTTGACCCATCAAGCAGGGAGCCAGGAGATGTTATGGGTCTCCTCTCTTAAAGAAGTCCATCTGATGAGACCAAGAAGAAGAACCTTCTCCATGGTGGCTCCCTCCCTGTTATTTGAAGGACCATCATTTCCCAATCATCTCTACTTGACCCACCAAAGTGGAGAGGTAGGGATGTCATGAGTCCCCTCTCTTGAGGTCCATCTGGTGGGACCAAAAAGAAGGGCCTTCTCCATAGTTGCTCCCTCCCCATTATCTGAAGGGCCATCATTTCCCAGTCATCTCTACTTGACCCACCAGAGCAGGGAGCCAGAAGATGTTATGAGTCTTCTTTCTTAAGGAGGTCCATCTGAGGGGATCCAGAAGAAGGGCCTTCTCTGTAGTGGCTCTCTCCCTGTGGAACACCATCCCTGCAGAGATAAGGCTGACCTCATCTTGATTTTTTTCCAAAAGCTCCTGAAAATGAAGTTTTGACAGTGAGCCTGGGGACCACCCAAGGGGATATGAAGCCCATCCAATTATTGGCTTGCTTGTTGTTGCCAGAGGAATATAAGTTTACTGCTATTGGATGAGGGTTTGGAATTTTGGACATTATTTTGTAAGGGGAGACAAGATGAAGACATGTAATGGAAATGGAGAAGTAAAGTCCTTGGTGCTATCTGATGGTTTTCCTGCAGATGTTTCATGACCCAAATAGGTAACATCTTCAGTGCTAGAAAGGAGTGGGGTTTGTGGAAAGGAGGAGGAGGAGGAGGAAAAGGAGGAGGACTATGGGGTCCTTGGTGCTCTCTGACCTTCATGGTTTTCTTGTAGACATTTCATGACCAAAGCAGGGAACATCATCAGTGCTGGAAGGGAGTGGGATAGAAGGAGGACTGTGGGATCTTTGAGCTTGGTGGTTTTCTTGAAGATGTTTCATGACCCATCTAGGTAACATCATCAGTTACCAGCCAGGAATGAGAAGCAGACAATACCCCAGTCCAGGAATGACCAGCTCAGACCAACAAGATGAGAATGAAGAACAGCCTAATCAAGGAGCCATCTAGTTCAACCAACAGCTACAAGAGAAGCCATTAGTATATCAACAGAGAGCAGCCTTGAAGCTTGCTGATCTTCAAACCCCAAACCCCTCCTGGCTTATTTTAAAAGCCTTCAGGTCAAACGCCTACCAGCATTACCTACGGATCATCGGAATGCATCTAACTTTTATATGACAATCAGAAATTCCGGCACGGCTTCTCTGAAAGCCATTTGACAGCTCATCGTGAGGAAAGCAAAATGTAAAAATATCGAAGGTGAACCTGACTTGACAGGGAAAGCTTCAAAGCCAAGAATGATCTTGGCAAGGAGAGACGCCCGATTGAAAATAAAAATGAAATGAAATGAAATGAAATAGCTCGGCGCAAGAGGAAGAGAAATCCCATGTCTGCTCTGATTGATTTCAGCATCCAGTTTTGGTGCGCAGGAATTCCATTTTCAAAGGAGATTCGGGACTGAAGGAAGGACTCCTAAAATGAGAAGAGCATTTGGGAAGGATTGGGGAAGGATCGGACCCCTCCCCACCCAGGACCCCCCCACCCCCCCAAAAAAAATAATTGTGCCAGATAGTAATTTCAGATGCAACAGAAGGGGAAAACGACGAAATACATAACTGCCAAATACCGACGTTAACCATATTTAATTTTAATCCATTTAAAAGATAAACGGAACACGTTTCATACACACACACACATACACACACACACCAACAATCTCAACTATTATTTTATGGAGCAGACATTGCAGAACACCTGCAGAAATGTGCTGCCAAATATGTTGCATTTAAAGTGACAGAAGGGGGAAGTAATTAAATACGTGCACGGAAACGTTTTCGGCTTTATTTAAGAAATTTTGCCCTAATTGTATTTGGAATTAAAAGTCGCTGCTTGTTAGAGGAATTGGGTACCTTTAGCCAGGTGAAATAAGCAAAGGACTGCTCTCTTCACCAACACCTGCCAGGTGCAATACAGGTAGTTGATTGGTCATCTAGTATTGAGAGGGAGGGAGAGGTAGATGGGTAGATAGAGATGGATAGATAGATAGATAGATAGATAGATAGATAGATAGATAGATAGATAGATAGATAGATAGATAGATAGATAGATAGATAGATAGATAGATAGATAGATAGATGGTATTTATACATGATAGATAGATAGATAGATAGATAGATAGATAGATAGATAGATAGATAGAGAGAGAGAGAGAGAGAGAGATAGATGGTATTTATACATGATAGATAGATAGATAGATAGATAGATAGATAGATAGATAGATAGATAGATAGATAGATAGATAGATAGATAGATAGATAGATAGATGGTATTTATACATGATAGATAGATAGATAGATAGATAGATAGATAGATAGATAGATAGATAGATAGATAGATAGATAGATAGATAGATAGATAGACAGACAGACAGACAGACAGACAGACAGACAGACAGACAGACAGACAGACAGACAGACAGACAGACAGACAGACAGATAGATAGATGGTATTTATACATGATAGATAGATAGATAGATAGATAGATAGATAGATAGATAGATAGATAGATAGATAGATAGATATATTTATACATGATAGATAGATAGATAGATAGATAGATAGATAGATAGATAGATAGATAGATAGATAGACAGACAGACAGACAGACAGACAGACAGACAGACAGACAGACAGACAGACAGACAGATAGATGGTATTTATACATGATAGATAGATAGATAGATAGATAGATAGATAGATAGATAGATAGATATATAGATAGATAGATAGATAGATAGATAGATAGATAGATAGATGGTATTTATACATGATAGATAGATAGATAGAAGATAGATAGATAGATAGATAGATAGATAGATAGATAGATAGATAGATAGATAGATTAGATAGGTAGGTAGGTAGGTAGATAGATAGATAGATAGATAGATAGATAGATAGATAGATAGATAGATAGATAGATAGATAGATAGATAGATAGATAGATAGATAGATAGATAGATAGATAGATAGATAGATAGATAGATAGATAGATAGATAGATAGATAGATAGATAGATAGATAGATAGATAGATAGATGGTATTTATACATGATAGATAGATAGATAGAGAGAGAGAGAGATAAATAGATAGATGGTATTTATACATGATAGATAGATAGATAGATAGATAGATAGATAGATAGATAGATAGATAGATAGATAGATAGATAGATAGATAGATAGATAGATAGATAGATAGATAGATAGATGGTATTTATACATGATAGATAGATAGATAGATAGATAGATAGATAGATAGATAGATAGATAGATAGATAGATAGATAGATAGATAGACAGACAGACAGACAGACAGACAGACAGACAGACAGACAGACAGATGGTATTTATACATGATAGATAGATAGATAGATAGATAGATAGATAGATAGATAGATAGATAGATAGATAGATAGATAGATAGATAGATAGATAGATAGATAGATGGTATTTATACATGATAGATAGATAGATAGATAGATAGATAGATAGATAGATATAGATAGATAGATAGATAGATAGATAGATAGATAGATAGATAGATAGATAGAGGGATGATAGAGAGGGCGGAGAGAGATTATATATATATAATCTTCAGTGTACATTATGACTATGAAAATAAAACGCAAACACACATCCTTCACATTTTATACATTGAATTGAAAATCCCTGATATTGCATGAATATTACACTATACAGTAGAATTCAGTAGAGTTACTGCCCTGGGATAGAAGCTATTTTTCAGCCTATTTGTCCTTGTTTTTATTATCCTCAAGGAATACCTATAGACCACTTTTCCCATAATCCCTTGGATTGGGGATTCTGGGAACTGCAGTCCCAAAGCCTCCCTCTGGGAATGAAATTAGCTAAGACATCTTTTAATGATAGTCTGTAGAGATTCTTTATCATCCAGGTCGTAGTTCTCCCAAAGGTGCTTTGTTTTCAGAAAGCAACAGGACTTTCTTGCTTTTTCTGTACTTTGAAGACATTTCACTTCTCATCCAAGAAGCTTCTTCAGCTCTGACGATGGAGGGGACTGGAAGGATTTATATTCTTTGCAGACAAGTGGTCATTTGCATCGTTTTAGAGAGCCTTTGAGGCCACTTGGAAGTTTACTTGTGTCCTCAGGGTCACCTGAGTAGTTACAGAGTAGTTACAGAGCTACTCAGGTGACCCTGAGGACACAGATAAACCTCCAGGTGGCCTCAATGACCCTCTAAAAAGATGCAAATGACCAGCTGTCTGCAAGGAGTATCAATCCTTCCATCCTCCACCATCCAGTCAGAGCTGAAGAAGCTTCTAGGATGAGAAGTAAAATGTCTTCAAAGAAGAAAAAACAAGAAACTCCAGTTGCCTCTTGAGAAAAAAGCCCTTTGGGACATATTTATGATGGTCTAAACTTGCTTGGGAAACCTCTTGTGGCAACCGAACAGGGAATCAATCCATCTTTTATTATGGTCACAGACCAGCATTACAAACAAAAGGATTGTTTTAAAAACCATCATAATAAAAAAAAAAATAGAACAGAAAACAGACAAAGGAATACCGTATTTTCCGGCGTATAAGACGACTTTTGAAACCAAAAAAAGACAACCGAAAATCCGGGGTCGTCTTATACGCCGGGTCGTCTTATACGCCGGAAAATATTACGGGCGTCACCGGGAGACGCTCCTCCCCTTCCCGAAGAGAACAAGATGGCGGCCGCTCTGCCGGCCCATCATGCTCCGCGGGAGGCCTGGTCGTCTTCCGTGTGTGGGGGAGAGAGACCGAGAGAGCCGCCCTGGGCCGGAGGAGGAGGAAGGTTGTACGGTCGGCTGATGCGAGCGCGAAGGAAGGAGAAGCATTTACAAATCCTTGCAGCTTAATTTTGAATACCCGTATTTTCTGGTGTATAAGATGACTTTGAAAAAAGTCAACCAAAAATCGGGGGTCGTCTTATACGCCCGGTCGTCTTATACGCCGGAAAATACGGTATATTATGATTAGTGTTGGCAATTGAAGAGCAAAGTTTTCCAACCTGAAAGCAAGGAGGCGAATCAGCTCATCGCTAACGAGCCGGAAGATTAATCTATTATTAAATTTCCCTTTTGCCTGAACGCGGTGACTCTTTTCAGGGTTTCTGATCTTCGCTGTGAGAATCCAAAATGCTGCTCTGAGCTACGGTGTCGGCTTGCAATTATGTGGAGAGGGGAAAGAGGCATCTGTTTTTCCTTTTTTGAAATGGATTGGGTCGGCCGGAGAGCTCCCATATCAGCAGAAATACCAATTCACAAACAGGCGAATTGATTTTCTGCCTGGTGAGTTTGGTAAGAATAGCAGCTCTCCACGCATTCGGATTGTCTAATGCCTTTTTTTTAAAGGAAAGCGGGGTTGATAGAGCGCTCCCTTCCAGATTTAGCTGTGATTTGTAATCGGAGCAAAGGGGGGAAATGTTAAAGAGACATTGACGGGCGAGAATACTGGTAGCTCAGGATTGAACTGGAAGGATTTCTTGGATGCTTTCCTGCAGACGTTTCATGACCCAACTAGGGAATATCATCAGTGCTAGAAGGAGCGAAGTTTGTAGAGAGGAGGAAGAGGAGGAGGAGGAAGAGGAGGAGAAAGAGAGATGATAGAGATAGAGAGATAAGGAAAGAGATAGATAGGGATGAATGGATGAGTGGGTGGATAAATGGATAGTGATAGATAGATAGAGATAGAGATTCATGCACCCACACATATAATATATAATATATTATATGCATGGATGCATGTCTTGTATATGTATATGTACCTCTATCTTTATCTTTATCTCTAACATCATCTATCTATCTCTATCCATTTATCTACTCACCATCCATCCATCCCTATCTCTCTCCATGTCTCTCTCTATCTCTATCTCTTCCTCCTCCTCCTCCTCCTCCTCCTCCTTTTCTCTACAAACTCCATCTATCTCTATCTCTATCTCTATCTCTGTCTCTGTCTCTGTCTCTGTCTCTGTCTCTGTCTCTGTCTCTATCTATCTATCTATCTATCTATCTATCTATCTATCTATCTATCTATCTATCTATCTATCTATATCTTTATTTCTATTTCTATATCTATCTACATCCAGGTCTTGGTGTGTTCGGGTCTTTTCCTGTGTAAGATTGAGACTATCTTGGCAGCGTTTCGACGAGATCTCACTCGCCATCTTCAGGCTGGTGCTTCTGGCTTTGTGCTTGTGCGAGCAAAGCGTGATCTGAGCTGCTGTCTCCCTATATATACTGATGGGGAGGTTGGCTGTGTTGTCATGTCCACACAGCCAATACCTCAGCCACACATGTTCTTAAGAAAAAGCCAGCCAATCTGCAAACATCAACTCCATCAACCAATCAAGAAACGACAACACAGCCAACCTCCCCACCAGTATATATATAGGGAGACAGCAGCTCAGATCACGCTTTGCTCGCACAAGCACAAAGCCGAAAATACCAGCGTAAAGATGGCGAGTGAGATCTCATCGAAACGTTGCCAAGATAGTCTCAATCTTACATGGGAAAAGACCCGAACACACCAAGACCTGCATACCTGTACTCGTGAAAATCTATGAAAACATCTATCTACATCCATCCATCCATCCATCCATCCATCCATCCATCCATCCATCTATCTACACACACGCACACATTATTTTTCCTTTTCTCCTCTCCTTCCTTCCCTCCTTCCCTCCCTCCCAATCAATCTCATGCAATACCCAAAGTGTCTTCTTGCAAAAGAACCCTTTTGCAAAAAAAATCCCGCTTCAATTCCCCTCAGCTTATCTCTTAAACAGCATCTGCGCTATCCATAGACCCCCGTGGGGGTCTCCACGAATGGCCCCAGAGTTGCTGCGTCCAGGAGATTCAGAAGGACTTGCCCAAACAGCTCTGCAGCGTCCCCAAAGTCAAGAGCCAGAAGAGTGGCGTGTGTAGGATGTGAAGAATCTAATTGTTTTTGCACACCTGCTGGGCCTGAGGGTCCCTGAGTGTTCCAGGAGATAAAGAAAGGAGCTGGGTTGGGGGGGAAGTAGCTTTTCCACCCACTTGGCAGTTGCCATGCCTCTTTTCATGACACCAACGGTTAGCATTGTGCCTCTGTTCACTGCCTCTGTCTCTGTTGCAAAGAAAGGCTGCTTCTGGCAGACATTGGGGGGGGGGGGATGGAGTTATAAATATGAACTCATCACAGCTTCTTCCAATACTTGAAGGGTTGTCACCGAGAAGAGCAGGGGATCTTCTGTTTTCAATGAACTGTTCTCCAAGGCACCTGGAGGCAAGAGAAGAACCAATGGATGGAAGCTCCTCAGAGGGAGATCCAACCTGAAACTAAAGGAGGAATTTCCTGACAGGGAGAACAATTCATCAGTGGAACAGAAGTTGCCTCCAGAAGCTATGGGTGCTCCATCACTGGAGGCTCTTAAGAAGAGATTGGGCAACCATTTGTCCTGGATGATATAAGGCATCCTGCCTCCAGCAGAGGTTGGACTACAGGACCTCCAAAGTCCCTTCCAGCCCTAGGAATTTATGAAATAGATAAGATACATATGATAGATAGATAGACAAAATAGAGGAATGATGGATGGATGGATGGATGGTTGGATGGGTTGACGGATGGGTTGATGATTGGATGGATGCATGGTTGGTTGGATGGATGGGTGAGTGGGTGGGTGGGTGGATGATTTGATGGATGGGTTGATAGATAGTTGGATGGGTTGATGGATGGATGGGTGGGTTGATGGATGGATGCATGTTTGGATGGGTTGATGGATGGGTTGATGGATGGATGGGTGGGTTGATGGATGGGTTGATGGATGGATGCATGGTTAGATGGGTGGGTGGGTGGGTAGGTGGATGAGTTGATGGATGGGTTGATAGATAGTTGGATGGGTTGATGGATGGATGGGTGGGTTGATGGATGGATGCATGCTTGGATGGGTTGATGGATGGGTTGATGGATGGATGCATGGTTGGATCAGTTGATGGATGGGTTGATGGATGGATGCATGGGTGGATGGTTGGATGGGTTGATGGATAGATGGATGCATGGTTGGTTGGTTGGATGGATTGATTGATGGATGGGTGGGTGGGTGGGGTGGATGGCTGGGTGGGTTGATGGATGTGTGGGTGGGTGGGTGAGTGATTAATCTTTATGTCTGTCCATCCACAAAGATTAATCAATGGAACAGCTTGCCTCCAAAAGTTGTGGATGCTCCATCACTGGAAGCTTGTCCTAGATGATATAAGAAATCCTGCCTTCAACAGAGGTTGGCTTAGAAGACCTCCAAGGTCCCTTCAAGCTTCCAGCCCTAGGAATCTATGTGATAGATAAGTTGCATATGATAGACAGATAGATAAGATAATGGATGGGTGGGTGGGCGAACATAAAGATTAATCAATGGAACAGCTTGTCTCCAGAAGCTGTGGATGCTCCATCACTGGAGGCCTTTAAGAAGAGATTGGGCAACCATTAGTCCAGAGTGGTATAAGGACTCCTGCCTTGAACAGGGTTTGGATTAAAAGACCTCCAAGGACTCTTCCAATCTATGATTCTATGTTTCTATGAAATGGATGACTTCGGATTAGTTGCAGTCTTTCAGCCCAACCTACCTTGCAAGGTTGTGGGAGGAATCAAATGATGAATAATGTCAATGGCAGCCAATTTGAGAAAAGCAAGATTATAAATCTAAGACAGTCACAATGCAACAAACACATCTTTTCAATATTAAAAATCTAGTGGTTAAGGCAGCAGGCTAGAAAATATCCACCTTAGATACGAAAGTCAGTTGGGTGACTTTGGGCTAAACACCAGGAGATGGTGAGTTCTAGTCCCACCTTAGGCATGAAAGCGAGAGCAATGATTTTGGGCCATTCACCAGGAGACAGTGAGTTCTAGCCCTCTCTTAGATGGGAAAGCTGCTGGGTGACTTTGGGCTAAACACCAGGAGATGGTGAGTTCTAGTCCCACCTTAGGCATGAAAGCCAGTGCAATGATTTGGGGCCAATCACCAGGAGACAGTGAGTTCTAGCCCTCTCTTAGATGGGAAAGCCCCAAATCATTGCACTGGCTTTCATGCCTAAGGTGGGACTAGAACTCAGCGTCTCCTGGTGTTTAGCCCAAAGTCACCCAGCAGTCCAACTCCAGAAAGTAGACAAGACCAGGAGAACAAGTACACCAAATGCATCCAAGGATTTATGGGATTACTCTGGATTCAGGAGTTTTAATGAATGAATTGATTTAATTAACAACTGTCCCAGAGCCAGAGGCATAAACTGAACAACCCACCTATTTGCTATGGGGTTGTTGTTGGCCATCTCCCCTTTGCAAATAAATTAGTTGCACATCTGTGGCTTTTTGCCATGTAGAACCATCTCAGTGGTTTAAGAAAGCCGAGCATCAATTCCTTAGCAATGGTCTTTCCTGTCTCCTAGCCCACATTTTTGTTCCTTCCCTGGTGGGGAGAATAGAATTTGTAGCTGTTACCACAGTGGCCAACAAATCTTGTGTTCTGACCCAGCCTTCGCAGAAGCAAGAAACATGTCAGGATTCTGTCAGTTTCTTAATTAAATCATGAGCCTCGAGCCAAGCTTCAAAAACTTCAAAGGATTTATTAGGAGCAAACATGTCGGCATGACCTGTTTGAAGCCAATTCTGAGTCACCTTTGATCCTGGTTTCCCTCCACTCCTCTGGGTGTATCATAATTCATATTCTCCAACGAAACACGTTCGTAGCTAAGAGTCATCAATCACATTCTCCAATTAGAGATTTTTCTGGGCAGAAATTCCGGTAGTTTAGTCACAATCTTTGCAAGATAAGAATGGAATGCACTTTTGGTTTTAAATTGCTGCACTGCCCCTTCAAATTTCTCTCCCCCCCCCTCTCCCCCCCTTCATGGCAACTCTAAAACAGGCTTAGAGGTGTTTTATGAGTTGACATAACAGACTCCCCAGAAAGAAAGAAAAAACTCTCTTTATTTACACCTTGGGAATTAACTGCTTTCCCCAACAGGAAGTCCAGGCAAGAGTCCTGCAAGGAATTAACTGAAACAGTAGTCCTTATCAACTCGTTATGATAAATGCAAGGCTGTGAGCTCCCTGCCAGGAGACTGCAAATTAAGTCAGTTCAACCAGAGAAATAGACAAACCTCCGTTCTGGCAAAGCAGTCTTTGTTGCACGAAACACACAAGAAACACACAAACTTTCCAGAAATGAGAACGGTTGTCTTGCGACAACCAAACCCCTCCTCTTTCCTCCTATTTATTCCCCAGCCAGGGAGGGGCTAGTCTTTTGATTCCTGACCGGGCTCATTGTAATCTCACCTCTCCTATCTGCTCTGTGCATACCAGTGTTGGGCTGCAACTGGCTTAACATCCGGTTCTGTGAGCGCATGCAGTGTTCAAAAAATACCCATTTGGACCTCTACAGGGCAGCCCCAGTAAGTAGAACAGCTGAGGCGCAGTCATCCACTGTGCTGCGCGAATCAGCTGAGCTGAAAAAGATGGAAATATAGGGCAGGGCCAGCTGATCATTGGAACTACCGGTTCACTAGAACTGGTCTGAACCACCAGCAGCCCATCTGTGATGACCTGGGGTGTGGCACAAGTAGGAGTCCCTTTATTAGCTCCAAACTTTGCCCCCAGTGTCCAGTTTACCTTCTGGCTGTTCTCCCAGGAACAGCCTTTGGCTGCAGAGAATCAAGTCCAAAACAGGGTCAACAAAAACTGTAACTATAAGTCCAATCAAGGCAAAATGTGGTAATTAGTCCGGCAAGGCAGGAGCAAGAATTCCAGACGTGAAGGAATGGCAATAACTCAACACAGTGGGAAGACACCAGAAACACAGATAAGCAAAGGCAACACAAGATAATCTCACCTTTGCTCCCAGCAGATGCCACACTCAGCATGCATCTCTTTTTAACTCTCTTCCCAGGTGCGGCTAATGAAGGGAATCAGGGCTCTTTCCTCCCCCGTAAGCCACACAACCCATGTTGCTCCCTTCTCCATTGCTAGCTGCGTGCCCTAGGATAAAGACGGGGTGGGCCTGGGTCTTCCTCTGAACTCCCTCTCCCTTGTTTTCCCTCTTCCCTGCTCTGCCCAGCCAGACTGTACCCTTCCCCAGTTTCCTCCACAGCCAATGGAGCTACTCTCCTGTCCCCTGTCAGCTGTTTGGCTTCCTCCCCGGATTCAGACTCTGACAGGGGCATGACACCACTACTGGCTCATACGCACATCTGGTACAGGCCCCAGATGTTTCTCCTCTTCCTCACTCATCTCTGATTCCAAAGGCAGTTGCCTCTCTCCGGTGGCTGGGAAATGCCGGACGGTCCTGGCTCTATCTCTGCGTCGGATGCTGAGCCTCCATCAGAACCTCCTCCAGGCTCCAGAACTGGCTCAAATTCTTCCCCAACCTCCTCATTTGTCCGAGTCTGCTGCCAGCTCCACTGGCAGCCGGCAGGCCACAACAGCATGCCTGGAATTCAAGCCAGCCACGGATGCCTCCGTGGTCCTGGACCGCGGACCTTGGCTGTTGGGCATCTCGAGGGAGGTGCCCAGAGCCGACACCGAGCGGATCTCAAAAGCCTGCGAAATAACGGGTTAATGCCGGCAGTGACATTTGAAGTCTTGACATGATTTATTGGGGGGGGTTTAATAATCGCTGGCTAGTAGTGAATTAATTAGCTCCTCCAGAACAATGCTTCCGATGTAAGTCGAGAGAATAAAGCATCCAGGCGAAATGCAAACAGTATAAATCAGAATTAGCAAAGGGGAAGCTGAGCGTGGCTCGGAAGGAATGGAGAAATGGGGGGGGCGGGGGGGTTGTAACCCTTTTATAAGCTCAACTC
Source organism: Bungarus multicinctus (assembly GCA_023653725.1). Lineage (NCBI taxonomy): Eukaryota > Metazoa > Chordata > Lepidosauria > Squamata > Elapidae > Bungarus > Bungarus multicinctus. The sequence goes on along the minus strand of CM042834.1, from coordinate 276,277,806 downwards.
TTTCCCTTTCCTTTTCCCTTTCCTTCTCTTCCTCTTCCTCTTCCCCTTTCTTTTCTTTCTTTCCTTTCCTTTTTTCCTTCCTTCTTTCTTTTCCTTTCCTCTCCTCTCCCCACTCTCCTTCTTCCTCCTTCCCTCTCCTCCCCTTCCCTTCCCTCTCCAATCCTTTCTTTTTCTTCTTCCTTTTCTTTCTCTTTCTCTTTCCCATTCTCTTCTCATTTCCTTTTTCCTTTCTTTCTCTTTCTCTTCCCCTTTTTCCTTCTTCTTTCTTTTCTTCCTTTCCTTTCCTCCTTTCCTTTCTCTTTTTTTCTCTTTGCCTTTTCTTCCTTCCTTCCCTTCTCCTTTTCTCTTCTCTTCCCTTCTTTCCTCTTTCCTTCCCCAATTGGCCTCTTCCTCTCTCCCTTCTCGGTTCCTCTCCTCTTCTTCCCTCTCCCTTCCTCTGTGTCTTCTCACCCCCCCCCTCCTGTTATTCCTTCTTCCACCTTCAGCTGCTTCTGCTCAGAGGAGGGGGCGTTGTGTGTTCACTGGGGGGCTTCCAATTGTAAGGGGATACTCTGCCTGAGAGGCAGAATGGCTGGAATGTCAACCTAGAGATTAATTAATTTTCTAAAAGGTGTATCTTATTTCACAGGTAATTAATTTTATTAATTCAATTTATTTTTGTCCCGATGCTTACCTTTTTGGACTTTGGCTCCTGCTAAGCTTCTATAACCCTATTGAGAATCACACAAACATATAGATGTCTTTTGGCTAAGACCAAGTCTGTAGTCCCTGTGACAACTCAACTTAAGAGGAGGGAGGGATCTCTTGCATCATAATTAATGGGGGGGGGGAACAATGTAGCATTTTTGTATGAAGGTTTTCGCAAGAGATTTTTGTGCGTATTTGTGCATTTCTCTTGTGTTCTTCCTGCACTCAGTGAAATGCATTCCAGCCAGATCCAATCAATGATCCAATCAATGTCTTCCACCATACAGGTAGTCAATCAATCAGAATAGAGCTTGGAGGTCTTTTAATCCACACACCCCCCCCACTCAAGCCGGAGACTCTATACCATTTCAGACAAAAGGCTGTTCAATGTCTTCTTCAAAGCCTCCAGTGATAAAGGACCCACAACTTCTGGAGGGAAGCTGTTCCACTGATTGATTGTTGTCACTGTCAGGAAATTGCTTCTCAATTATAGGTTGCTTCTCTCAATGAATTAGTTTCCATCCATTCTTTTTTGTCCTGCCTTCTGGTGCTTTGAAGAATAAGTTGACACCCCCTACCCCCCGCCCTCTTCCTTGTGGCAGCCCCTCAAATGCTGGGAGACTGTTATCATGTCACCTCTAGTCCTTCTGTTCTCTAGATTGGCCAAACCTAAATCCTGCAACCAATTTTCATACACCACAATCCTCCTCCTCCTTCTCCTTCTCCTCCCCATCCTCTTTTTCCTCCTCTTCACAAAGTACATCCTTTCTTTTCCTCTTCTTCCTCCCCCATTCTATAAATCCCATTTTTTTTTCTAGCACTGATATTGTTACCTAGCTGGGCCATGAAATGTCTTCAAGAAAACAACCAAGCTCAGAGAGCATCAAGAACCCAACAGTCGTCCTCATCCATCTCACCCTCCTCCAACTCTTCCTCCTCCTCCTCTCCACAAATGCCACTCCCTTCTGGCTCTGATGATGTCACCTAGTTGGGTCATGAAATGTCTGCATGAAAACAATCAAGCTCAGGCAGTACCGAGGACCCCACAATCAACCCCCCTCCTCCTCCCAAACCCCACTCCCTTCTAGCCCTAGTTTGTTACCCCCTTTGGAAACATCTGCAAGGAAACAACCATGCTCAGAGAGCACCAGGCAGGGCTGGGCTGCTGGGAGTTTGCAGGGATTCAGGAGAGCCCCTAGCTAAGATTCTGTGCAGTTTGGAGAACCCCAGGGATGGGATTCTACAGGCTTGCACCTATTCACTAGAACCAGTTGTTAACATTCTAAGCAGTTCGGAGAACCGGTTGTTAGAAGAAATTCCTGGCCTAATCCTGTAAGGAAGGCAGGAAGTAAACATTCTGGTGTTGCTTACAGAAACTGCCTCTCTGTTAACCCTCATTACATTCTTGGCAGGACTGGACTTCCTGTCTCAGGAACTTCTCTGGAGTTTTTTTCCCCTCCTTTGCTTGTGTGGAGGGACCATTCAAAGTTACAAAGGCACTGAAAAAAGTGACTTATGACCGTTTTTCACACTTACGACTGTTGCAGCATCCCCACAGTCACGAGAGACCAGGCGAGGAGATGCGTGCCTTGATGTGAGTGATATTGAGTTGGCTACGCCCACCCAGTCACATGACCACCAACCCATGACCACCCAGTTACATGACCACCAAGCCACGCCCACCAACTAAGCCACACCCACAGAACAGGTTGTTAAAAATTTTGAATCCCACCCCTGGAAAACCCCCAAATCCCACTCCTGGCTGGTCCCATCCACTCCTCCCCTCCCCTCCCAGGAGTCCCCACACGGCCTGTTTTGGATGCAGGTAAGTGCAGGGCACAAAATGGGCCTCCCAGAAGTTCGGGAAGGCTGGAAGTGGGCCTGTTTCTGGCTTCCAGAGAGCCTCCAGAGCCCAGAGAGGGAAAATCTACCCCTCCCACCATCATGCAAGGCCAACTAAGCCACGCCCAACATGGCCACGCCCACCCAGCAACTAGGCAAAAAGAACCCTTTGCTAAAAATTTTGAAGCCCACCCCTGCTTACAACCATCCGTTTATTGACCCTTCTGTTTTTATCTTCTATTTATTTATTTATTTTATTTTTTATTTTATTTATTTATTTTTGTCAGTTGCTTACAAGATAATAGGTATAAGTTAAAGCATAGTTATGAATACGTGGATACATATAAGAAAAATAAAAAAGAAACCATAGGACAGGGACGGTAGGCACATTGGTGCGCTTATGCACGCCCCCTACAGCCCTCTTAGGAAAGAGGTGAGGTCAATAGTAGACAGTCTAAGGTTAAAGTTTTTGGAGTTTGGGGAAGAAACCACAGAATCAGGTAGAGTTTTCCAGTCATTGATCACTCTGTTGCTGAAGTCGTATTTCCCGCAATCAAGTTTGGTGCGGTTAACCTTGAGTTTGTATCTATTGTTTGCTCTTCTGTTGTTATGGTTGCAGCTGAAGTATTTATTGACAGGTAGGACATTGCAATGTATGATTTTATATACCATACTTAGATCAGACCGATGGCATACTTAGATAAGGCCGATGGCATAATTCAAGGTTTTCTAGGTCTAGAATTTCAAGTCTGGTGGCATAAGGTATTGTGCAATGAGTAGAGGAGTGGAGAATACTTCTTGTGAAATATTTCTGGACTTTCTCAACTGTGTTAATATCAGATACGTAATGTGGGTTCCAGACTGATGAGCTGTATTTGAGAATTGGTCTAGCAAATGTTTTGTATGCTCTAGTAATTAGTGCAATATTACCAGAGAAAAAGCTACGTAAGATTAGGTTAACAACTCTTAGCGCCTCTTTGGCTATGTAGTTTCAGTGGGCTCTAGCTCTTAGATCATTAGAGATGAGTACTCCAAGGTCCTTGTTCAACCAACCTTGATTCAGATCTCACATGGGAATTTGACCACAGGCAATACAATAGATGTTCCTTTTGCAGAAAACAAACCCTGTTTAGGAATACTGGCCATCAATCATCCCATCTCCCTTTTTGCCCACGAGCCAGTGGGAAGACAAAAATGGCTTTCTCTCTTTCTTTTTGCACATGATTTCCTTCTCGGCACTTACATTGTCCGTGCGTAAAGGGAGGTGTAGAGGCGTTTGTCGAATATGTTCAGATAAAATCATGGGGAAACAACAGAGTGTTGTTTCTGATTTATTCAGCAACAATTCTGCTGTCTTTGCTCCAGTGTTGTATATAAGATCCCACATATATTGATGAAAACTGAAGTTTCCCACGACTGCCCTGAGTCTCCTTTATGTCCCTAAGGACTTGAATATAAGGCGCTATCCAACAAAATGAAATTCAACAGTGAGAAAAGTCAGGCTCTACATATAGGCAAGAAAAACTAAATGCACGAGTACAGTATATGTGATACCTCACTCAATAGTAGTAACTATAAGAGGGACAGAGGTGGGATTCAGCCAGTTCTGACCAGTTCGGGAGAACAGGTGTGGACATTTTGAGTAGTTGGGAAAACCGGCCAATCCCACCTCTGATTGGCCCTGCCAATCCCATCAAGTCGCAGCTGATCAGTTGCGTCTCCTTTGGTTGCCCTGCACAGGAGAATGGAGCTGGAAATCAGATTAGTGGGGTGGGGAGGGAATGGGGATTTTGCAATATTCTTTCCCTGCCACACCTACCAAGACACACCACACCTACCAAGGCACGCCCATAGAACCAGTAATAAAAAAAATTTGAATCCCACCACTGGAGAAGGATCTTGGAGTCTTAGTGGACAATCCCTTAAATATGAGCCAGATGTGTGCTGCAGCTGCCCAAAAAACTAACAGGCTGCATCCACAGAGGGATAGGATCAAGATCACATGAAGTGTTAATGCAACTTTATAAGGCCTTGGTAAGGCCACACTTGGAAGACTGCATCCAGTTTAGCAGTGGTGACATTCAAATTTTTTTTACTACTGGTTCTGTTTTCGTGGCTTGGTGATCATGGTATGGCTTGGTGGGTGTGGCAGGGGAAGGATACTGTAAAATCCACATTCCACCCCACTCTGGGGAAAGGATATACTGCAAAATCTCCATTTCCACCCCACCAACCTGCTTTCCAGCTCCGTTCTCCTGTGCAGGGCAACACACACACGCACAAAAAACCCAGACGATCAGCTGGGACCCAATGGGGGGCAGAGAAAAGAAGGGGGCAGGGCCAGTCAGAGGTGGGATTTACTGGTTCTCCAAACTGCTCAAAATTTCCACTACCGGTTCCCTAAAACCAGGTGAGAACCGGCTGAAGACCAGCTCTGCAATTTAGGTCACCATGATGTATAAAAGACGTTGAGATGCTAAAAAGAGAAAACCAACAAAGATGTTGAGGGGACTGGAGGATAAAACATGCAAAGAATGGTTGCAGGAATTGGACATGTCTGGTTTAATGAAAAGAAGGACTGGGCTATGATAGCAGACTCCCAACATGTCAGGGGTTGCCCCAAAGAAGAAGAGGAGGTCAACCTATTCTCCAAAGGACCAGAAGGCAGGACAAGAAGCAACAGATGGAAACTAATCAAGGAGAGAAGCAGCCTGGAACTAAGGAGAAACTTCCTGACAGGGAGGACAATTAACCCATGGAACAGTTAGCTTCCAGAAGTAGAAAATGCTCCAGCACTGGAAGTTTTTGAGAAGAGATTGGACAGAATAACTTAGGGCTTTCTGCTTAAGCAGGGGTTGGACTAGAAAACCTCCAAGGTCCCTTCTAAGTCTGTTATTCTATTCTATTCTAAGGCGGGGAAACAGCCCACACATACACACACTGGGGGTTCTCATTGCTTTTTTAGGCTAAACGTTCCCCCAACCGCACATGAAACGCTTAACAAGGCAGTGAAGTCCTTCCGTCACATTTATAGCCATAAATAGATACAGCTCCACCAAGTTAATCCTGGGAACATCAGTTTTACAACCAAACCAAATAAAAAACAGTTTCTCTCTCGTTAGCCTCCAGCCAATTTTCCAATATTGGTCGGAAGATGCAATTAAATCAGAGAAAACGAATGCACCAATAAAAGACCCCACCGAAGGGGAATCAAAAGCTCCAGAACTTGATCACGATCCAAATGGTTTGGCAGCCAGGAAGGCTGGTTGGGGCAGGAGGCCCAGTTTCTGCTTTCGTAACGACATCTATTTCTGCAGCCTCCCAAGTTCTCTTTGCCTGAGAGAATAAGCCAGGAGATCGATCAGCTGAAGGGGAAATTAAACACAGAGACTAATAAAACTCTGAAAAACCCATCCAGAATAGATGTCAATGCACACCTATTCAGGAGAAAAGAGAAGAGAAGAGAAGAGAAGAGAAGAGAAGAGAAGAGAAGAGAAGAGAAGAGAAGAGAAGAGAAGAGAAGAGAAGAGAAGAGAAGAGAATTTAGAATAGAACAGATTGGAATAGAATGGAATAGAACAGACTTGAATTGAAAAGTAAATAGAATAAAATAGAAAAGAAGAGATGAGACGAGACAAGAATTTAGAATAGAACAGAACAAAACAGAATAGAACACAATTTAGAATAGGATAGGAAATAGAATAAAATAGAAGAGAATTTAGAATAGAACAGAATAGAATGGAATTTAGAAGAGGAGAAGAGAAGGGAAGGGTAAGGGTAGGGTAGGGTAGGGTAGGATAGGATAGGATAGGATAGGATAGGATAGGATAGGATAGGATAGGATAGGATAGGATAGGATAGGATTGAATTGAATTCTTTATTGGCCAAGTGGCTGATACACAAAGAATTTGTCTCTGGTGCAGAAGCTCTCAGTGTACATGCAAACAGCAAGTGATAAATCATGATCATAATCATAAAATACAATTGTCATAAATAAATCATAATAAACAGCACAGTGAAAGTCATGGGATACTAAATCAAAGCAATCAACATAAAATCATATAAGATACTAACAACAAAGTGACAGGCATAAGATGCTAAAGCAAATAGGTAATAGGAAAGGTGAGAAGGATAATAAGTAATACAGGCCTACTATGTGGTTTGACATCTCAGGGCCTAAGTCCGTGTTGTGGGAATTGTTCAGCAGAGTGTTGGCACAGGGGGGAAAAACTGCCTTTGGGTCTAGTTGTTTTGGCACACAATAAACATACGATGAACGGTTGAGGGAACTGGGCTTGGTTAGTCTAAGAAAAGGACCGGGGAGACAGGATAGCAGCCTTCCAGTATTTGAGGGAGGGACTGCCACAGGGTAGAAGAAGGGATCAAATTATTTTCCAAGCCACTCGAAGGCCAGACAAGGAATAATAGATGGAAACTGACCAAGGAAATATTCAACCTGGAAATAAAGAGAAACTTTCTGACAGTGAGAACAACCAACAGAACAGAAGTTGCCTTCAAAAGTTGTGAGAGCTTCATCCCTGGAAGCTTTCAAGAAGAGACTGGACAGCCATCTTTCCGAAATGGTGTAAGGTCCCCAGGGGTGGGATTCAAATTTTTTAACAACTGGTTCTGTGGGAGTGGCTTAGGTGGTGGGTGTGGCTTGGTGATCATGTGACTGTATGGACATGGCTTGGTGGTCATGTTATTGGCTGGGCGAGGCCAACTCAATATCACTCACAACAAGGCATGCATCTCCTCACCTGGCCTCTCATGACTGTGGGGATGCTGCAACAGTCATAAGTGTGAAAAATGGTCATAAGTCACTTTTTTCAGTGTCATTGTAACTTTGAATGGTCCCTCCACACAAGCAAAGTACCAGCAAAGGAGGGGAAAAAACTCCAGAGAAGTTCCTGAGACAGGAAGTCCAGTCCTGCCAAGAATGTAATAAGCGTTAACGGAGAGGCAATTTCTGTGAGCAACCCCAGAATGTTTTCCTTCCTGCCTTCCTTACAGGATTAGGCCAGGAATTTCTTCTAACAACCGGTTCTCTGAACTGCTTAGAATGTTAACAACTGGTTCTAGCAAATAGGTGCCAACTGGTAGAATCCCACCCCTAGGGTCCCCTGCTTAGGTGGGGGATTAGACTAGATGACCTACAAGGTCCCTTCCAACTCTGTTATTCTGTATTCTGTTTAGAAGGAAGAAGCTGCAGCTGTTTACATCTGGGATGTGAGAGGTCTATAGAGGTCTATACTGGCTCATGCAGTATACAGGTCATCAATGGAAGGCAGGCTGGTTGCCATTGTTCTTTCTGCAGTCCTAATTAGCCATTGAAGTCTGTGGCAGTCCTGTTTGAATAAATTTTGGGTCTGTATTTCCTCCTTGCCGAAACGATCATGAGGAAGTTACATCTTGAAGACTCGGGGTAAAGATAGGCGGAAGAAGCATCAACCATCTTGGGTGTCCATGAAGATTCTCCATCATCCAGGTCCTTGGTTGTCCCAAAGGTGCTTTTTTTTCAAGAGGCAACTGGACTTTCTGGTTTTTACTTGAAGACATTTTGCTTCTCAGTCCAAGAAGCTTCTTCAGCTCTGACTGGATGGAGGGGAAGGGAAGGATTTATATTCCTTGCAGACAGCTGGTCATTTGCATCCTTTTTAGAAAGTCATTGAACCACCTATGTCCAAAGTGAATAGCCCTCCCTCAACAAAGGGGGAGGGATATGACATCATCTATCTCCAGTCTACAACACAGTCCTTTCAGTAGTTCCATGAAGGCTCCACACCTATTTGCACTACTCATTTGCACTGTGATCCTGAGGACACAGATAAAACTCCAAGCTGCCTCAATGACCTTCTAAAAGGATGCAAATGACCAGCCATCTGCAAGGAGTATAAACCCTTCCATCCCCCACTCTCCAGTTAGAGCTGAAGAACTTCTTGGATGAGAAGTGAAACCTCTTCCAAGAAAAAAAAACAGAAAGTCTAATTGCATTTGAAAAAGCACTTTAGGACAGCAACCTTGGATGTGCTAATGATACAATTCTACTCTCAGAAACCATAGAAGGCCTTGAACATCTGACCAAGAAAATCAAAGAAGAAAGAGAGAATTTTGGTCTCTTTCTGAACATCAAAAAAATCACTCTCATGAAACATCAAAAAGGAAATTGATGGTGAAGAGGTGAAATGCATAGAAAAATTCACTTTCCCAGAGTAGCAGATCACTCAAAGTGGGGCATGCAGCCCAGAAATAAAATGGACAAAGTCATACCAGCAGAGTCATGTTCCACTCCGTATCAAGGATGCAGCTGTAGAGATGGTCAACAGTGTTAAGTATCTGGGGCTGCAGATAAGTAACAATCTGAACTGGTCTCTCCACCCGTCATCCTTACTGAAGTGTGCAATCCAGCATCTGCTTTTCCTGCTTCGGATGAGGAGAGCACCTCTTTCCCCTTCTGTCCTGGCCACTTTCTACAGAGGCACAATCAAGAGCATTTTAACAAACTGCATCCCTGTTTGGTCTGGTGGCCACAGTGCCTCAGATAGAAAGTCCCTACAGAGAGTGGTGAGGACAACAGAGAAGATTATAGGGCGCTCGCTTCCCGTTATTCAGGGTGCTGCTTATAAGTGCTACGTATTTAGAGCTCAAAGTATTGTTAAAGACCCCCCCATACCCACTTTACTATCTGTTCCTGTTGCTCCCCTCTGGGTGGAGGTTTTGAAGCGTTTCTAGCAGGACTACCCAATTCTTTAACAGCTTTGTTCCTTAGGCCGTCCATCGGGTAAACTCATAAGATTTGTTTTTCTCACCATGTACATGTATACATACAGACTAGACTGTGTTGTTTCTCTTTGTTATCTATATCTATAAAAGCCAAGTACCATTCACTCATCATGAAATCTCCAGAACTGTAAAACCTACCAACTTGAAATTTGGCCCATATGTTCCTTTTGGCTTCTAGGGGCTCACTAAGAAAGGATTTTTTGAAATGATCATCAGAGCATTAATATTTCCTATATTATTATTAACACGCTCTGATGCTAAGCAGTTCTACTCCCCTTCCCTACCTAAAAAGAAATCTGTTCCAACTGCCAGTTGCCTCACATTCCATTACCTCACATTCTATTACCTTAGTAACTCCTCAGCCATTTGCACCCAAGGACACAGACAAACCTCCAAGTTGCCTCAACGACTCTCTAAAAGGATGCAAACTACACTTCCAAACAGGAAGTTACTTTGGCATCAAAAGTTGTAGTATTTCTATTATCCACCATCCCAGTCAGAGGTGAAAAAGCTCCTTGGATGAGAAGCAAAACATCTTCAAAGACAAACCAGACTGTCCAGTTGTCTCCTGAAAAAGAACCACCTTTGGGACAACAATTGAAGCCCACCCTGGGAAAGACTCACCAATGAGGAGGATGAAAGACGATAAGAAGTCTGGAGACTAATCATACAGTGGACGGCTAAGGGAACCAGGTATGGCTAGCCCAATGAAGAGGAAGTTTAAGGGGGACGTGCAGTCTTCCAATATTTGAGGGCTTGTCACAGAGAAGACAGGATAGACTTATTCTCCAAAGAATCTGAGAGCAGGACAAGAAGCAATGGATGGAAGCTCCTCAGAGGGAGATAAGGAGACTGTCAACTCGTAAAGCATTCCTAGGCCTGTTTCCGAATTGCCATAAGAAGGAGGGAGGGAAAGGCCTGAAGGAGCAGTGTTGCAGGTGAAGGCCAGAAGCACATTCCACACTTATCTTGTGGAGATTGTAGCCTAGGCTACTGGATCTTCTGCCCATGAAAATCTTTCATTGGAGATTGTGATTGATGACACTCAGCCCGTGAACATGTTTCGTTGGAGAATCTGATGTATGACACACCCAGGGGGTGGAGGGGAAACAGGGTCATAGGTGATAGTAAATTACGTGCCTCAGAGTTGGCTTGATATGGGATAGTGCTGGACATGTTATCCTACAAAGATGACACCCAGCCTCGTTGGAGAATCTGATTTATGACACACCCGGGGGGGAGGGGAGAAACAGGGTCACAGGGGACTGTGAATTACGTGTTTCAGTGTTGGCTTCAACTGGGATAATGACAACATGTTGGTCCTAATAAATCTTTTGGATTCTTTTGAAGGTTGGCTCAAGGTTCATGATTTAATTAGGGCAATCAGTGGAATCCTGACAGTGACATTTCCTGACAGTTAGAATGATTGGCTTCAGAAGTTGTGGCTGGTCCATCATTGAAGGTCTTCAAGAAAAGAGTGGACAACTGTTTGTCCAGGATTGGATGAGGACTCCAGCCTTGGACAGAGGGTTGGAAAAGAAGACCTCCAAAGTCCCTTAATCTATGATTTATCCAGTAGCAATACTGTAGATATTCAAGACATCTTGTCTTTCGCAGTAGAAGATCTCTGGAATCACGTTGGATAATGTCCACCCCTAAGTTGGTCTTCTCCACAGATTTATGTAACCCTTTGAAGTTCCCTGAACTTGCAACTAATCCATCAGTTTGAGATGCCCTGATCAAAGTGATCTTTCTTTACATTCTCCTAAGTACGTGATCATGATGGGACGTGGTGGCTCAGGTGCTAAGATGCTGAGCTTGTCAATCAGAAAGGTCGGCAGTTCAGCAGTTCGAATCCCTAACACTGCACAACGGAGTGAGCTCCCATTACTTGTCCCAGCTTCTGCCAATCTAGCAGTTTGAAAGCATGTAAAAAATGCAAGTAGAAAAACAGGGACCACCTTTGGTGAGAAGGGAACAGGGTTCCATGCACCTTCGAAGGCATTTAGTCCTGCCGACCACATGACCACAGAGACTTCTTTGGATGGCGCTGGCTCTTCTTTGGCTTTGGAACGGTGATGAGCACCGCCCCCTAGAGTCAGGAATGACTAGCCTGTAGGTGCAAGGGGAACCTTTACCTTAAGTGCAGGGTAAGAATTCATTACTAATTCCGAGAGCTACTTTTTTACCTTCTTTGTTTGCTTTTTAAAAAATAATTTTATTGAAAGTTTGGAAAATAGGAGTAAATATTAATACAAACTAAAAGAGAATAAAGAGGAAGGAAAAGAAAGAAAGAAAGAAAGAAAGAAAGAAAGAAAGAAAGAAAGAAAGAAGAAAGAAAAAGAAAGAAAGAAAGAAAGAAAGAAAGAAAGAAAGAAAGAAAGGAAGGAAGGAAGGAAGGAAGGAAGGAAGGAAGGAAGGAAGGAAGGAAGGAAGGAAGTGGTAGGTAGGTAGGTAAGGTGATATGAGGGAAGGGAAAGGAAAGGAAAGGAGGAAGGGAACAGAAAAAAAGGAAGGGGAAGGAAAAGGGAAAGGGAAAGGAAGAGAAGAGAAGGAGGAAGGGAAAGGAAAGGAAGGGAAAGGGAAGGAAAAGAGGAAGGGAAGAGAAAAAAGAAAGGGAAAAGGAAAGGAAGGAAAGGAAAGGAAAGGAAAGGAAAGGAAAGGAAAGGAAAGAAGGAAGGGGAAGAGAGGGAGGGAAGGAAGGAAGGAAGAAAAGAGGGAAGAAAAAAGGGAGTGCTCACATGCTTAAGGCAGGACTAGAACCCACCATCTCCTGGTGATCATTGTCCCATGAGTTACCCAGCTGGCTTTCATGCCTCAGGCAGGACTAGAACCAGAGTTGGTCTTCAGCAGGTTCGGACCAGTTCTGGAGAACCGGTAGCGGAAATGTTGAGTAGTTCGGAGAACCGGCAAACCCGCCTCTGCCTGGAGATTTTGCAGGAACCTTCCCCTGCCACGCCCACCAAGCCACGCCCACAGAACCGGTAGTAAAAAAAATTGAATCCCACCACTGACTAGAACTCAGAGCCTTCTTGTTTCTGGTCTGATGCCTTAACCAGATTGGTCTGGTGCCTCAGAGCTCTGGCATCTTTCCTCCCTGGAGTTCATCGTCTTTTGTACAGGTTATAGAAAATCATCTTGTAAACTTTTATAATAGGAACCCGATAATCCCTCCGGTCAAGAGGCCTGTCCTGGTTTATTCTTTTTATATATATATATATAGCTCCAGTAACTTCCCTTGTTGCTGAAGGTCCACCTGCAATCTATTTCTGCTCCTGTGCAATTTGCACTTGGTTTCTTTAGATATTTATCTAGCTTCTCTAAGAAGGTATCACTTTCTTCTTACCAGATGGAACGGTATTAATAAAATGCTTTTTTGTACGGCAATACTATCTGTTAACACAGTGTTTCCCTCTTATAATTTCCATATCATTTTCTTTTCTTTTCATCATTTACATGCCAACCATTTCTCTCTGGTATGTTGGCAAACTCAATAGGCTCATTTTTATTTCCATTTCCCTAACTGATGACACAGATAACTGTCATTGTAAAAGCTTAATTTGTTGAGAAGTACTTACCACCTCTGGAAATGTCTTTAATTTTTTTCCCCCCATCTCATTGCAAATAACTTGTTTCTGAAAAAAAATAGACATAGCTCACAGTTGAACGGTGAGATTTCTTGGTGCTTTCTGGTTATTTTCTCGCGGATGTTTCATAACCTGATTAGCACTGGTACCACCATACTTGGAATGTGGGTCCAGTTCTGGTCACCATGATTTTAAAAAAGACATTTAAATAGAGTGCAGAGAAGATCAACAAAAATGATTTGGGAATTGGAGGCCAAGTCGTATGATAAACAATTAAGGGAACTAAGTATGTCTAGTCTAAGAGAAGGAATATAGGGGTGACATGAGAGCAGTCTTCCAGTCCTTGAGGGACTGATTAATTAGAATGATTAATCCGTGGAACGGCTTGCCACCAGAAGTTGTGGATGCTCCATTGCTGGAGGTTTAAAAAAAAAAAAAGATTGGACAAACATTTGTCCTGGATGGTCTAGGGTCTCCAGCTTGAGCAGGGGGTTAAACTAGAAGACCTCCAAGGTCCCTTCCAGCCCTAGGATTCTCTTATTACATGATTCTGTGGCTCTGTGATTCTATGATTTTAATATTCTGTGATCCTAAGTATGCAATTCTGTAATGCTGTAATTCTCCAATTTGCTGGTTCTGTGATTCTCTGATTCTCTGATTCTAAGATTATATGATTCTAACATTCTGTGATTCTAAGATTAGGCAATTCTATAATGCTGTAATTCTTCAATTCACTGGTTCTGTGATTCTGTGGTTCTGTAATTCTGTGATTCTAAGATTATATGATTCTCTGATTGTATCATTTTATGATTCTATGGTTCTGTGGTTCTGTGATTCTGTGATTCTGTGATTCTATCATTTTGTGATTTTATCATTCTGCGATTCTAAGATTCTGTGGTTCTCTGATTCTATCGTTTTGTGATTCTATGATTCTGTGATTCTCTGGTTCTCTGATTCTAAGATTATACGATTCTAACATTCTGTGATTCTAAGATTATGCAATTCTGTAATTCTCCGGTTTGCTGGTTCTGTGATTCTATGATTCTGTGATCCTGTAATTCTGTAATTCTAAGATTCTGTGATTCTAAAATTATATGATTCTCATTTTATCATTCTGTGGTTCTATGATTCTGTAATTCGGTAATTTGTGATTCTAAGATTATATGATTTTCTGATTCTATCATTTTGTGGTTCTGTGGTTCTCTTATTCTGTGATTCTAAGATTATATGATTCTAAGATTCTGTGATTCTAAGATTTTGTGATTCTAAGATTCTGTGACTCTCTTATGCTCTGATTCCATGATTCTGTGATTCATTTAAAGGATGAGGGCCAATTGCAGAAGGAGCCTGTTGCTTCTTCTCTTCTAGGCAGTGGAAGCATCTCAAATGAAGAAGCAGGAAAGACTTCAGAAAACAACGAATCTGGTGCCAAGCAAGACCACTTCTTAATCTTTGATAGAAACAGAGTCTTTGGTTCCTCAGTACTCGATGCTGAGGTAGAATAGAGTCAAGGAGAGAGAGATTAAGCATGACACTAATCAGGATTCTTGGTCTCAGTCCGATCCTTTTTTTCAAAAAATCAGCCTTTGGGAAGATAAATGTGTTTGTGGTCTTTTCTCTTCCTGTGCCAAGAAAATGGGGTTTGAGGGAGGGGGGACAAGAGTGAAGCCAGGGGGAAAATATGTGGGATTCTCTTTCATCTTTTTGGTCTCTGCTAGTCCAGAGGGCTCCCCCGCTGAGCTTATTGTCAGATCAAATGAATGCAGGGAGGAGAGGGAAAAAATGAATTTGCAAGAATTTAGGGTTCAAACCACTATGGAATCTCAGGGCCTCCAGGATGGGGAAAAATGATGGATTATCTATCTGAGTTTGAGGCCTGGATTGGTGGGAATGTCAGCCAAGGAGTCATAGAATAATAGAATAATACTACTATATAACATAATATATAGTATACTATATAATATAACAGAATAACAGACAATACTAATACCCTCCAAAAAGACCTTGACTATGTATCAGAATGGTCAATCAAATGGCAACTTCAAATCTCAATAAATAAATGCTCTGTCTTACATATTGGCAAAAAAAATCAGAAAACAAAATACAAGCTGAAGAGTCAAAACCTTGTTGATGATCCAAACTCTGTCAAGGATCTTGGAGTACTCATCTCAAATAACTTAAGTGCTAGAGCCACTGTAAAAGGCATTAAGAGTTGTTAATCTAATCCTACGTAGCTTCTTCTCTGATAATATCACACTACTAACTAGAGCATACAAAACATTTGCTAGACCAATACTCGAATACAGCTCATCAGTCTGGAACCCACATTACGTATCTGATATTAGCACAGTTGAGAAAGTCCAGATATATTTCACAAGAATGGTTCTCCACTCCTCTACTCATTGTAGAATATCTTATGCCACCAGACTTGAAATTCTAGACCTAGAAAACCTTGAATTACGCCATCTTTGGTCTGATCTAAGTATGGTATATAAAATCATACATTGCAATGACTTACCTGTCAATGAATACTTCAACTTCAGACTCTGTGGTTTCTTTCCCAAACCCCAAAAACTTTAACCTTAGACTGTCTACTATTGACCTCACCCCTTTCCTAAGAAGTCTGTAGGGGGCGTGCATAAGCGCACCAATCGTGCCCACCGTCCCTGTCCTATTGTTTCTTTTATATTTTATATTTTATTTTTCTTATATGTATCCATGTATTCATAACTATGTTTTACTTATACCTATTATCTTGTAAGCAATTGACAAATAAATAAATAAATAAATAAATATTGACCTCACCCTTTCCTAAGAGGTCTATAGGGGGCGTGCATAAGTGCACCAACCTACCTACCATCCCTGTCCTATTGTTTCTTTTTATTTTTCTCATATGTATCCATTTCATGTAGTCATAACTATACTTATTCTTATATTTATTCTTAATAACAGAGTTTGGAAGGGACCTTGGAAGTCTTCTAGTCCAGCCCCCTGCTCAAGCAGGAGGCCCTGTACTATTTCAGACACGTGGCTGTCCAGTCTCCTTTTGAAAGCCTCCAGTGATGAAGAACCCACAACTCCTGGAGGCAAGTTGTTCCAGGGATTGAGTGTTCTTGTCATCAGGAAATTCCTCCTTAGTTCCAGGTTGCTTTTCCTCTTGATAAATTTCCATCCGTTGCTTCTTCTCCTGCCTTCAGGGGCTTTGGAGAAGAGCTTGACCCCGTCCTCTTCTTTGGGGCAGCCCCTCAGATATTGAAGAAGTCTGCTATCCTGTCCCCCCTGGTCCTACTTTCCATCAGGCTAGGCAAACCAAATCCCTGCAACTTTTCTTCGTATGTTTTAGCCTTTGGTCTCCTGTATCATCTTGGTGGCTCTGCTTTGGGGTTCAATTCGGAATAGAGCTGGAAGGGACCTTGGAGTTCTTCTAGTCCAGCCCTGCTCAAACAGGAGATCCTATACCATTTTAGACAAGTGACTGTTGGAAGGAAGGAAGGAAGGAAGGAAGGAAGGAAGGAAGGAAGGAAGGAAGGAAGGAAGGAAGGAAGGAAGGAAAGGAAGGAAAGGAAGGGAGGGGAGGGGAGGAAGGAAGGAACAGAAGGAAGAAAGGAAAGGAAGGAAGGAGGGAGGGAAAGAAGAGAAGGAAGGAAAGGAAAGGAAAGGAAAGGAAAGGAAAGGAAAGGAAAGGAAAGGAAAGGAAAGGAAAGGAAAGGAAAGGAAAGGAAAGGAAAGGAATGGAAGGAACAGAAGGAAGGGAAGAAGGAAGGGAAGGAAGGAAGGAATCTGAATCAAGCTGGAAGGGACCTTGGAGGTCTTCTAGTCCAACCACCTGCTCAAGCAGGAGACCCTTTACCATTTCAGACAAGTGGCTGTCCAGTCTCTTCTTAATAGCTTTGTCTCTTCTTTGTGTCCCCATCTTACAACCTTTCTCGCCTCAGTTGTTAAGCGAATCACCACAGCTGTGAAGTTGGTAACCTTCATAAGGGCGAAAAATGCCCCTACATCATTTTATTCAGTGGTTGTAACTTTGAGTGGTCACTAAAGGAACTGTTGTAAGTCGAGGACTGTCTGTATAGCCATGATGGCCCCAGGACCACAAAATGTTTTCAAACAATGCTGGCTCCTCTGGCTAGCAAACAGAGGTGATGAGCAACACCCCTAGAGTGGGATACGACTGGAGAAAACGAATCCAGGAGTCGGCTGCTAACGGTTCGCCCCGGTTCAAGCAAACCGGTACCAAACTTGTAGTTAATTTTATGGCCAGTTCTGCGAACTGGCAAATCCCAACCCTGGCTGGCCATGCCTACCCCACCCTGCTCCTCCCAGGAGTCCCCATACGGCCTGTTTTGGGTCCCGGGTAGATACAGGGCCCGTGCAGAGGCTCGGAAAAAAATGGGCCTCCTGGGTACTCCGGAAGGCAGAGAGCCTCTGGAGCCCGGGGAAACCATTTTCAACCTCCTGGAGCTCAAGGAAAGTCTCCAGAGCCCGAGGAGGGTGAAAAGTGGGGCACTCGGAAGCCCTGGGAGGCCAGAAATGGGTACGTTTCCAGCCTCCAGAGGGCCTCCAGAGCCCGGAAAGGCCGTTTTCCCTCTCCCGGAGGCTTGAGGAAAACCTCCAGAGCCCAGGAAGTGTGAAAACAGCCCCCACCCCCATCGCCATGGTGCAGGAGGCTGACTAGGCCACGCCTACCATGGCCACGCCCATCCAGCAACTGGGCAGAGAACCGATTGCTAAAATTTTTGAAGTCCACCCCTGGGCAAACCTTTACCTTACCACCCACTCATGCCTGACGCACACACACACACACACACAAACACACACACACACACACACAAATGCCAGTTAACATTTATTCTACTTTCTTCCCGCATCTCAGATTCTTTACGATGATGGATCTCTTGACAGCAGCGGCTTTTCCAGAGAATGGGAGCAGGCTGGTAATTAAAATCTGCCAAGAGAGAAATAAATCAAACAGGTATTTAAGAAAAGAAAAGGAAGGAGAACACCTCAAGGAAGGTTGACAGGGGAGAGGGGAGGGGTGTTGAGGCACCGCGGTGTGTAAAACACAAAGTTGTCAGTTGCCATGCGGACGGATGGCAGGTTGGACGGCCAAAGGTGGACATGTTTTTTCTTTCTTTCTTTTAAAAATGCTTAAAATGGGTGGTGTAAACCAGCATTTGCTTTCTCGTGTTGTCTTGCTGTATTCTTTTTACTTGCCAAATGCAAAGGTCCAGATGAGAACCTACCCCAAAAATGCATTTAAACGAGAGCCATGGAGGTTGATCTGATTCAAAAGGGAAAGTCCTGGGAATGCATTCTTGGCCACAAAGAAGAGGAAGGAGTCAAGCTATCCTCCAAAGCCCCTGAAGGCAGGACAGGAAGAAAAGGATGGAAACTCATCAACGAGAGAAGCAACCTGGAATTAGGGAGAAACTTCCTGATAGTGAGGACAATTAACCAGTGGAACTGCTTGTCATTGGAAATCGTGGGCGCTCCATTACTGGAGGCTTTTAAGAAGAGATTGGGCAACATTTTGCCCAGGATGGAATGAGGATGGCTGCTTTGAGCAGGGGGTTGGACTAGAAGACCTCCAAGATCCCTTCCAAAACTTCTGTTGTTTTGTTATTCTGCTACTCTGCCATTCCATTATTCCATTATTGGGTTGCCCTGTCACTGTTGGTGAGAGCGTCATTTTCTGTCTCCTGTTTTCAAGGGCAATAGAGAGAGATATAAATAGAGAGCAATTCCCCCACCCCTTCTAGCACTGATGTTGTAACCTAGTTGGGTCATGAAAGGCCTTAGCCCGGAGAGCACCCCACATTCTCCTTCTCCTCCTCCTTCTCCTCAAATCCCAGTCCCTTCTAGCACTGATGAAGTTCCCTAGTTGGGCCATGAAACATCTGCAAAAAATACCACCAAGCCCAGAGAACACCAAGGATCTCACAGTCCTTTTCCTCCTCCTCCTCCTCCTCCTCCTCCTCCTCCTCCTTCTCCTCCTCCTCCTCTTCTTCATCCTCCTCTTCCTTCTCCTCCTCCCCCTCCTCCTCCTCAAATCTCACTCCTTTCTAGCACTGATGATGTTCCCTAGTTGGGTCATGAAACATCTGCAAAAAACCCCACCAAGTTTAGAGAGTAGCAAGGACCCCACATCTTCCTCCTCCTCCTCTCCTCAAACCCCCTCCTTTCTAGCACTAATGATGTTGCCTACTTGGGCCATGAAACATCCTCAAGAGAACCACCAAGCTCAGAGAGCACCAAGGATCCCACAGTTCAACTTTCAGCTACAAATATCCTCCTCCAGTAAAGATGTATATTTATATCACCAATAACATCCGAAGAGCCCGGGGGCCATAAACCAACAAGAATAACTCCTCAAACAGCCTCTTCTATTAGACTTCATTGCTTGTTGTTATTCACTTCTAAATGCCAGGTTACATATCTTTCTTCCCTTATTTGTGTTAATCAATTAATGTTATATTCCACTCTCATATGCAGAGACAATTTAGCCATCAGCATCATTTTAGACCCAAAAATAGAAAGAACTGAAAACCAGAAAAACTGCATCTTAATTTATGCAAAGGGCCTGCCAGCCACGGGCTGAACCTTCCCTTAAAAGCTGCCACAACTTCACTTAATTGGGTCTTGAATAACCTCCTGACTTTTTCCCTGGCTTTATTAGCCCCATTAATTTATTTCTAAAATGGCTTTCCTCCTTCCTCTTCTCCCCATATCGTTTAAGACGCGGATCCTTCCTCCCATGCTATTTCCTCTTTTGAAAACTTAATTTATTTCTCTTTCTCTCTCTCTCTCTCTTTTTTGTAATTTGTACATTTCAACGGAGTCAAATAGCACAGTGGAAAATTAATTTTTAAAATAAACGTGGGGGCATTATCTCATTGTTGGTTAAAAAAATAATGATTTTTTTTAAAAAAAAAAAACTTCCACACTCTGCAAGCGGCATCATGGTTTGCAGCTGGAAAGGTCAGAGGTGGAAAAAGAATTCGCTTTTTTTTTTTGGCATTGAGTTTAATTCCCTCACTATTTTGAAAAAAGTTCTCCATATTTCTCTTATCCACACCAGAGATGGTCTTCAGCTGGTTCTGGCCGGTTCTAGAGAGGAAGAGGAAAGAGGAAATTTGGAGTAGTTCAGAGAACCAGCCAATCCCACCTCTGATTGGCCCCGCCAACCCCATCTATTCCCTGCCTCCCATTGAGTCCCAGCTGATTGGCTGGGTCTTCTCTGGTTGCCCTGCACAGGAGAACGAAGCTGGAAAGCAGGTCAGTGGGATTTTGCAGTATCCTTCCCCTACCACACCCATCAAGCCACACCCACCAAGCCATGCCCATCAAGCCACACCCACCAAGCCACGCCCATCAAGCCATGCCCACAGAACACCCCTCCCACCAATCCCACAGATGATCGGCTGGGTCTCCTTTGGTTGCCCTGCACAGGAGAACGGAGCTGGAAAACAGGCTAGTAGGGTGGGGAGAGAATGGGGATTTTGCAGTATCTTTCCCCTGCCACGCCCACCAAACCACACCCACAGAACCAGTAGTAAAGTTTTTTACCGCATGCTAAGAAGTCCGTCTGGACAAAGATGAATAGCTGTCTGCCACATCAATTCATCTCTGCCCCTGCCTTTTATCCCCAGAGGTAGGGTGGGGCCTCTCTATCAGTGGTGAATCTTCCGTCCTGAGGACCATCCCATAGATATCCACCGCTCTCCTCTCCTCTGCCTTTTGCACGTCCACACGTCAGGCACTGGACCCGGCTGTTCCTCCTCTTCCTCATCAGCTACCTCCAGACCTGGGGGTTCTTGACTCTCCACCTGAGGGCTGATGGACGGCCCAGACTCCACCTCTCTCTCTCTCTCCCTCCCTCCCTCTCTCCCTCTGCCACCTCCATTCCCTCTTCCCCCTCAGAGCTCCCAAATCAGAACTAGTCTGATTTGGCTGTTGGAGGGGCCGGCACCGACAAGCCACAACTGACAGTCACACCCACCTGATCAAGATTCCAGACTAATTCCCTGTTTGACTCCTTCCCTCCCAGCTCAACCAGTCTCTGCCTGACAATAAATAGCTCATGGCAGGGAACATAACTTCCTTTGTCCTTCTATTTCAAGCCCAGATAGGTGTGGCCAGGTGCTTCAGAAAGCAAATGGCTCAGCACTGGCTTTTAAGGTGCGATCCATAGATCACGACGAGCAGCTCTCCTGCGAGAAAGCAACTCTCTGCCTCCTGAAAGGCACAACATGAAGGATTATTTATAACACGACTGGCTATTTGTAATAACGCATGTCACATCAGCTTGTCTTAAGATTATTTCAATTACTGTAAGAAGATGATTGGGGGGGGGTTTTCAAAGAACGGTGTAATGGATGAGGTTATGTTGTTTAATTTGCTGTTTTGAACAAGCTACAAATCAATCCTGAAAATTATCCTCATCTGACTGCAATTTTTTTTGTCAGGCTACCCCAACTTCCACCTGGGCTGCATGTCCAAGTAAACAGAATCTGAGGAAAGAGAATGTTCATAGCTCAAGGCTGAAAGTTGGGGTCCTTGGGGGTCTCTGGACTGGGATATTTTCTGCAGACGTTTCATGACCCAACTAGGTAACAACATCCGTGCTAGAAGGGAGAAGGTATTGAGGAAGAGGAGGAGGAGGAGGAGGTGGAGGAGGAGGAGGAAGAGGAAGAAAAGGACTGTGGGGTCCTTAGTGCTCTCTGAGCTTGGTGGTTTTCTTGCAAATGTTTCATGACCCAGTTAGGTTACATCATCAGTGCTAGAAGGGAGTGGGATTTGAAGAGAGGAGGAGGAGAAAGAGGAGGAGGAGGTGGTGCTGGTGTGTGTGTGTGTGTGTGTGTGTGTGTGTGTGTGTGTGTGTGTGGCAGGATTGTGGGTCCTGGGTGTTCTCTGAACTTGGTTTCATTACCCAACTAGATTATATCTTCTGTGTGAGGGAGTTTAGGATTTACAATTCATACACTGTAGCTTGCAGTGCCGGTATGTTTGTGTGTGCATATGTACGCAAGTGTGTGCATGTTTGCATGCTTGCACACATGCACATATGCCCACTCATGCACGTATGCCTAATGTGCATCCTGCCAAAGTTGAATGAGTTTTGAGGGACCCCGTGAGGATGTAGGAACCATAAGCCCCTCGCTCAATTGCTGCATTTTCTGCCTCATCCCCCATTTAATTTGATTCTTAACTAATGTTCCTTTTTTATGTATACTGAGAGTATTTACACCAAGACAAATTCCTTGTGTGTCCAATCACACTTGGCCAATAAAGTATTCCATTCTATTCTATTCTATTCTATTCTATTCTATTCTATTCTATTCTATTCTATTCAAATCCGCTTTCTGCTCTGGATGTGTGGATTATGTGAGCAACTCAAAAGTGAAACATTTCGGCTTCCTCCTCCTGCGATAAGTTACCTCTGGCATTATCTGCCAGAAAGAGAGCCCCTGGGGTACGCGGATCAAGCCAATATACCTAAAAGTTTTGCCTGGTGCTTCCATCAAATGCCACCTCCCTTCACCCAGCCGATAAATCCGAGATACTCTGAATTCTTCTCTCCAATGTACATTGCAACCTTTTCCAACAAGACTGCAGATGTACGGTACCTAAACCTTGAGTAGGTCATGGGGGGGTGTTGTTTTTTGTCTTTAATCCAAGCCCCAAATATGGCCTCCTGGGTATTACATTCAATACTATCAAATTGCCAGGCAGGACCTACAAATGATGTTTTATTGGGCAGAGTAAGTTCTACCGACCAACCGAGTTCTTTATCCTTCAAAGATAAAATGCAGGAACAGCTCGCTGGGAATTCGCAGGAGGCGAATCTTGCAAAGGCTGATTGATGGTTTGAAGCCATGCCTTCCTGCAATCTGCTTAGATTAGGTGGCTGGTGGGACCCTACAATCAGACGTTCGCCATTTCCTTCACAGCCAGACGGCTTCCGAGACTGCCGGCAATTTTATTTATTCATTATTTATTTATGTATCAAAGAAATGGATAGAGATGCACCCCCATGAACCAAAGGAAATGCTGGGTGGTACGTAATTGTGGTACCCCCACCCCTCCGGAGCCCAGGAGAGGCTGGACTGAAGCTTACCAAGATTGCATTGCAATCAGCCTCTATGTGATTGTTCCTTTTATTGCTGTTCTCTATTCTACATGAATGGAATATTAGTATACTGAGCAACATATCTGGAGAAGGACTAGCGCCAAGAGAGGAGAGGAGACTATTCGTAGCTCAAGGTTGAACTAAGATGTCTTTCGGGGTCTTTCAGCTTGGTGGTTTTCTGTCAGAGGTTTCATGACCTCCACCAGTCAAGAAATGGTGTAGAGGCTCCTGCTTGGGTAGGGGGTTGGACTAGATGACCTACAAGGTCCCTTCCAACTCTGTTAATTTGTTGAATCTGTTAAGTCTGTTAAAACAAGCGCGGGCATTTTCGTTCTAAGATTTTTAAAGGGTTACAATCATATGATTGCAGCTGCTATTCTTCAAAAGGTGAGCCCCTGTTCAGACTGATTGTGTTTCCAGCCTTACACGTGGCACACCTTTATACATCTGTGGCAATTTATCAGGCGTTAAATACCAACAATACATCATCTTGTAAAAATCCTCCTTCATGTTATAAATCAATGTTACTTTCAACCCAGGCCCCGTGTCAGAAAGCTAAGAAATATTAGGATCAGGGATGTAACTTTAATTCTGAGCATTCTCGAAATAATCATATAATTAAAAGCAGAGATTTTTCTTTTAGGTTTGATGGATCAACTGTTTGAAACAAAAAACAGGGGGCTTTTTATATATATATATATATATGTCAGGGTTTCTCAGCCTTGGCTACTTGACGATCTGTGGACTTCGATTCCCAGAATTCCCCAGCCTGCACCATAGGAATTCTGGGATTGAAGGTCACAGATCTTTGAGTAGCTCATACTACTATATGTGCTAATGGCATCCCAAAAAATTGTATGCACAGAGGTGGAAGGAAGGAAGGAATTCTCCCAACAGAAGGATGGATGTTGATCGAGTTGGCTGAGATGGTAAAATTGACAATTTTGATTAAAGACAAGACTTGGTTTAATTTTGTTCCTACTTTGGAATGATTTTGGATTTTTTTTTGTTTGTTTGTTTGAAAGAAAAAGGAAATGAAACATTTTTGGCATTGGTGATTAGAACTTTGGATGGAAGGCTGAGTCAACCAACTTTGAGATGATTAGGATCAAACTCTTACACTGAGCATTGAGTTGGCTCTGTAGTTCTGCATTCTCATCACTGTGCCAACACAGTAGAATAGTATAGAGTAGAGTAGAGTAGAATAGAGTAGAGTAGAACATGGAATGAAATAGAAAGAATAGAATAGAATAGAATAGAATAGAATAGAATAGAATAGAATAGAATAGAATAGAATAGAATAGAATAGAATAGAATAGAATAGAATAGAACAGAACAGAACAGAATAAAACAGAAAATAGAGTAGAGTAGAGTAGAGTAGAGTAGAGTAGAGTAGAGTAGAGTAGAGTAGAGTAGAGTAGAACATGGAATGAAACAGAAATAATAGAGTAGAGTAGAGTAGAGTAGAGTAGAGTAGAGTAGAGTAGAGTAGAGTAGAGTAGAACAGAACAGAACAGAACAGAACAGAACAGAACAGAACAGAACAGAACAGAACAGAATAGAATAGAATAGACAAAGATGGATGGGACCTTGGCGGTCTTCTAGTCCAACCCTCTGCCTCGGCAGGAAATCCTCTATCATTTCAGACCCATGGCAGTCCAGTCTCTTCTTAAAAACTTCAGGTGTTGGAGCATTCACAACTTCTGGAGGCAAGTTGTTCCACCGATTAATTGTTCTCTCTATCAGGAAACTTCCCTGAGAATGGGCTCCAGGACAAATCCAAAAGCTCAGAAAACAAAATCTCTGGTCCCAGGGATTGTCCCAGATTGGGACTTCCAAGGTCCCTTTGAGCCCCAGGATTCTATGATTCTGTAATGAAGAGCACAGATGGTAAAGCTTGCTGGCTGGGGAATTCTGGGAGTTGAAGTCCACATATCTTGAAACTTGAATTGTGGGACTTGAAGTCTTCTTCCCTAAATCCCAAAAACTTTAACCTTAGACTGTCTACTATTGACCTCACCCCTTTCCTAAGAGGTCTGTAGGGGGCGTGCATAAGCGCACCAACGTGCCTACCGTCCCTGTCCTATTGTTTCTTTTACATTTAATTTTTCTTCTATGTATCCATGTATTCATAACTAAGTTTATGCTTATGCCTATTATCTTGTAAGCAATTGATAAATAAAAAATAAATAAAAGTCCACACATCTTAAAACTTGCTGGCTGGGGAATTCTGGGAGTTGAAGCCCCCATTTCTTAAAGCTACCAAGGTTGAGCCACACCAGGCTGCACAATTTCCTTCAGAAATTCCCCCATTTTCCTGCTACAGAGATGGCCTCTTCTTTCTGCTCCCCTCCTGACACTGGGGAAGGGGAGACAAGGTGCTTTTTACAGGTTCCCTATCAAACCAGAGTCGGAGGGGGTGGAACCCTCTTTAATTAAATAATCCAGAAATGGACACCGGCTCCCATGTGCTGAGCCAGGAGAATCTTGGCTGCCAAGCTGAAATGACATTGCATTTTATTTTTATTTTTTTATTCTTTTTAATAAAAGGGGACGGATGGCAGAGCTACCTGGATGCGTTCATCATCTCCTTGCTCCAAAGCTCGTCCCTGGGTTTTATCTCCTGTAATAAAGGCCTATTACCGTGGTGGGAGGAGGTGGGAGGAGGCAGATCTTCCGCCTTGCATGCCATGATTAACCTAATAGGAAAGGCTAATGGAGGTTCACAGACCTTCCTTTGTATCCCAGCCGCGCCATCTCCTTCCCAAGAGCGGCCTCACCAGGCGCCATTCTTCCGATTAACATTCCAACCGTCCAAAATGCCAACAGCACCCCAGGTGCTCGTGTCGGCTCACAGCTTCCTTTTCTCTTACCTCGGTGACTGTTCTACCTGGGAGACAAGTGGTGGGGGGGCTTTAAATTGGTTCAAATTGGCATGGGGTGGTTGGTCAGACAGAGAGGAAGGCAGCCCCTTTCCCTTCTCTCACCTTTCTCAATGTCAGGAAGGGAGCAGAAGGGGGGAGGTTTCATCTACAGTGGAAAATGGCAAAAGAAACGGTAAGGTTTTCTGCGGGGGAGAAGTGGAGGGGAGGGGAGAGAAGAGAAGAGAAGAGAAGAGAAGAGAAGAGAAGAGAAGAGAAGAGAAGAGAAGAGAAGAGAAGAGAAGAGAAGAGAAGAGAAGAGAAGAGAAGAGAAGAGAAGAGAAGAGAAAATGGAATAGGAAATAGAAGAGGAGAGGAGAGAAGAGAAGAGAAGAGAAGAGAAGAGAAGAGAAGAGAAGAGAAGAGAAAATGGAATAGGAAATAGAAGAGGAGAGGAGAGAAGAGAAGAGAAGAGAAGAGAAGAGAAGAGAAGAGAAGAGAAGAGAAGAGAAGAGAAGAGAAGAGAAGAGAAGAGAAGAGAGAGTGGAATAGGAAATAGAAGAATAGAGTAGAGTAGAGTAGAGTAGAGTAGAATAGAGTAGAGTAGAGTAGAGTAGAGTAGAATAGAGTAGAGTAGAGTAGAGTAGAGTAGAACAGAACAGAATAGAAGGGACCTTGGAGATCTTCTAGTCCAACCCCATGCTCAAACAGGAACACCTATACCATTTCAGACAAGTGGCTGTCCAGTCTCTTCTTAAAAACTTCCAGTGTTGGAGCATTTACAACTTCTAGAGGCAAGCTATCCCACCGGTTAATTGTCCTCACTGTTAGAAAATTTCTCCTTAATTCCAGGTTGCTTCTCTCCTTGATGAGTTCCGTCTGTTGCTTCTTCTCCTGCCTTCTGGGGCTTGGGACAATAGGTTGAGCCTCCCCCTCTTCTTTGTGGCAGCCCCTCAAACATTGGAGGATTGCTCTCATGTCATCCCAGTCTTTCTTTTTGTTAGATTAGCCAAACCCAATACGTCTTGTGCAAAATTGTGCACCCTAGTGTGTCTCGATCTTTGCAGTTTTAAGGCGTGTGGATCTCAACTCCCAGAATTCCCCAGCTGGCTCTAAGGGGATCATGACCGCATGCCATCTTTTTTGAGCATGACTGCAGATGTAGCTGTTGTGTATTTGTTGTACAATTCAATCCTCACTCATTTCCCCACCTTTGGCAATTCCCTTTTCCTGTCCTTTTTGCAACCCAAATGACTCGCTTCTACAGTGTATTCTGTCTACCCTTTTGAACCGCAACTGCTCTTCTCTTTCCTGCTTAATTTCTTAAGTCTCTCCCTCTCTCTCTCTCTCTCTCACACACACACACACACACACACACACACACACACGCATTCAATTGACTTGTACATTTTCCCTGGCGTTCCCATTCTTCCAATTAATAAAGTGGACAAGAGCTCTTAGCCTGAGGTCTTTCTGCTTCTTCCACAAATATTCTTTTTTCACAGCTAATCACAGATCATCCGCCAGTTTTCTGCACACATTTGCACTCCTTGAATTGCCTCCGTTTCCCCTTGTCAAATAAATAATTGACAAAGACACACACATTCTTTTCCTTGCCCATTGCCTTCCTTCACTCTTTTTTGTCAGGTCCTTGGTGCATCTAATGAAGGTAATGGGTTAACTGGTCGGATCCTGGCTCTTCTGAGGCCTCGTTCAATCTGCCTAACATCTGCTGCAAATCATTCTGTTTCCTAATGTGGCATCATCTCATCAAATGTATATGGAGTCTTTGGTAAAGTCCTTTCTGAGCCCTGCAGATGTTTCATGGCCTAACTAGATAACATCATCAGTGCCAAAAGGAAGAGGAGTTTGTAGAGAGGAGGAGGAGGAGAAGGATGAGAGGGAGAAGGAGAAGCCTTCTGTTGGAATTGATTGTTGGAATGTATTTCTATGCCACAACTACAGTAGTATTTGGCCAGTAGATGACATTGTTTACAAGTGTGGGTCTATGGTATATGCTCTTTTGTTCTGAGTAGAATTTCCTGCTTTCTGTTACAGTTAAATAGTTGAGCAGTAAAGCACATGGTGACTGTACTCTTTGTTTGCTCTGTCTGGTGCTATATGTAACAGACTTTCTCACACCTCTGGACAGCGCCTCAAGAGGTTCTATCCAATTATGAAGACATTTTCCTTGAGAGTTCTATATTTTTAATCGTTCTGTTTGAGGTGTAGTAACAATCTCCTTGGCAAGATTGGAAATGTTGAACCAAGTGGGATGGGCTGACCCATGCCATCAAGGCAAAATCCGATCATGATGAGCAAGAAAAACCAAATGCAGAAGTTGGAATAGGTGGTACCTGGCTCAACAGCAGTAACTGTGAGAGGGATCTTGGAGTCCTAGTGGACAACCACTTAAATATGAGTCAGCTGTGTATGGGAGCCACCAAAAAAGCCAATACAATCCTAGGCTGAATTAACAAACGGATGGAATCAAGATCATGTGAAGTGCTAATACTTCTTTATAAGGCTTTTGTAAAACCATACTTGGAGTATTGCATCTGTTTTTGGTTACCACAATGTTTTAAAAGCTGTTGAGACTCTGGAAAGACTCCATAGAAGAGCAATAAAGATCATTAGAGGGCTGGAGGTTAAAACATATGAAGTTGCAGAAATTGGATATGTCTAGTTTAATGAAAAGATAGATTGGGGAGACATGATAGTATCTTCCAATATTTGAGGGGCTGCCACAAGGAAGAGGGGGGCGGTCAACCTATTCTCCAAAGCATCTGAAGGTCGGAGAAGAAACAACAGATAGAAACTCATCAAGGATTGTAACCCTAACCCAGTTACAATTGCGATACGAAAAAGATCTAGAGGAATATGGATTTTGTTAGGATATACGCAGAGTAATCCTTGTATAAAAAGGATATGCACGGAAACGGTTTGTGAGAACAATTATGAATAAATATACAGCCACACAGAGTTGAACAAGTTGTATTAATGTTTACTTGAAGAAATAGCACAGTCCAATAAACAGTCCATGTCATACACATTTTTTATCAGTCCAGAAATATCCAGTTATAAAGTCTTCTTATCAGTTTCAAGTCTTTTACAGCAGACAAATATCAAACTATAATACAACAGATAATCTTCAATATCAACAGAATATCAAAATAAATAGGGTTAGTCAGTATCGGTCCATAGTCAGTCAGTATCAGTATCAAGAGAGATCATCAGTGAAAAAGAGAGTTAAACTATGATCTATAGCTTCCTCTTATGGCAACTTGAAGCATAATTAACCAACCAGAACACAGCATAATACATTACAGTATTTTTCCTTAAAGCTACAAACATATATATTTATTTATTATTTATTTATTTATTTATTCCATTTATATACCGCCCTTCTCCCGAGGGACTCAGGGCGGTGAACAGCTCATCTAAAAACCCCACAAAGAATACAAAAGTTAAAAAATATTAAATTTCAATCGGCTGCTTGATAAAACTAACAAAACCCCACCCCCCCCCTTAAAACCCAATTTAGAATTAAATATGGAGACCAAATTAAAACCATTATCTCAGCCCAGGCCGGCCTGCTCAAAGAGCCAGGTCTTCAACGCGCGCCTGAAGGCCCTCAGGTCCGTGCCGGTACGGAGCTCCGGTGGCAGAGTATTCCAGAGGGCGGGGGCACCCACAGAGAAGGCCCTACTCCTTGGCGCCGCCAGACGACACATAGCGGCCGACGGCACCCGGAGCAGACCCTCTCTGTGGGAACGCACCGGCCTGTTGGAGAACGCTGGCAGAATGCGGTCCTGAAGGTAACCTGGTCCCATGCCATGGGTCGCCCTAAAGGTCAAAACTAGAACCTTAAAGCGAACCCGGAGAGCCACCGGCAACCAATGCAGCTCGCGCAGGAGAGGCGTCACATGGGCGCTACGTGACGCCCCCATGATCACCCGCGCGGCTGCATTTTGCACCAGCTGGAGTCTCCGGATGCTCCCCGCAGGGAGCCCCATGTAGAGGGCATTACAATAGTCCAGGCGAGAGGTGACAAGGGCCTGGGTGACCGTGCGCAAGGCGTCCCGATCCAGGAAGGGCCGCAACCGGTAGATCCGACGGATCTGATGAAACGCCCCCCTGGAGACGGCCGCGATGTGATGTTCAAGCGACAGCCGTACATCCAGGAGGACTCCCAGGTTGCGAGCCCTCTCTGTGGGGGGCAGAACTTCCCCCCCGATAGCCAGCGAAGGTGTCAGCTGGCTATATCGGGGCGCCAGAAACCACAGCCACTTGGTCTTGGATGGGTTGAGCCGAAGCCTGTTCCCGCCCATCCAGTCCCGCACGGCCTCCAGGCACCTAGACACAGCCCCCACAGCATCGTTGGGGTGGTCCGGAGTGGAGATGTACAACTGGGTGTCATCTGCATACAGATGACACCCTCACTCCAAGACCACGGATGATCTCACCCAGCGGCTTCATGTAAATGTTGAACAAGAGGGGAGAGAGGATCGACCCCTGAGGCACCCCACAAACCAGGGGCCTAGACGTGGACCTCTCCCCCCCGCCAACACGAATTGCGAACGGTCGGAGAGGAAGGAGGAGAACCATCGAAGGACGGTTCCATCAATCCCCAACCCCCCCAACCGTCGCAACAAGATACTATGGTCGATAGTATCGAAAGCCGCCGAGAGATCTAATAGGACCAGGACAGAGGAGAACCCTCTGTCACGAGCCCTCCAGAGATCATCAACCAACGCAACCAATGCCGTCTCAGTGCCATGTCCAGGCCTGAAGCCCGATTGGAACGGATCGAGGTAAGTAGCTTCCTCCAGGTACTGGGGGAGCTGACGTGCCACCACACTCTCAACAACCTTCGCCACGAAGGGAAGGTTGGAGACTGGACGATAGTTGTTTAAAATAGCTGGGTCCAGGGAAGGCTTCTTGAGGAGGGGGTGCACCACCGCCGCCTTCAGGACGGTAGGGAGCACCCCCTCTCTCAAGGAAGCGTTGACAATCCCCTGGAGCCAGCCTCGTGTCGTCTCCCTGGCGGCCGAAACCAGCCAGGAAGGGCACGGGTCCAATAAACAGGTGGTGGCATTCAGACCCCCCAGCAACCTGTCCACACCCTCGGCGGTCACAGGGTCGAACTCCCCCCAGATAACACTCACAAGACCTGCCCCGGACACCTCCCCCGGGACCATCCAATTGGAGTCGAGCCCCTCCCGAATCTGAGCGATTTTATCATGCAGAAATCGGGAAAACTCCTCCGCCCTACCCTGCAAGAGGTCATCCCGCGCTCTCGGTTCAAGTAGAGAGCGGGTCACTCTAAACAGGGCGGCAGGCCGATTTTCTGCTGATGCAATAAGGGCGGAGAAATACGAAGATTTTGCCGCCCCTATCGCCACAAGGTAAGTCTTAATATGAGATCTCACCTGTGTTCGGTCAGACTCAGAACGGCTCGCCCTCCAAATGCCCTCTAGACGTCTTTTCCGGCACTTCATCTCCCGTAGCTCCTCCGTATACCACGGAGCCACATGGGATCTGTGCCGGGTCAGAGGTCGCAGGGGCACAACTCGATCTAGAGCCCCGGCGGCCAACCCATCCCAGGTCGCCACCAGGTCTCCAGACGAGCTGTGAGCCAGAGACTCAGGAAACGGCCCAAGCTCCCTCTGGAACTGCTCCGGGTCCATCAGGCGCCTGGGGTGGAACAATCTAAGTGGTTCCGCCTCCCTACGGTGGGGGGTGGCGGAACAGAAGTCCAACCTAAGGAGGGAATGATCTGTCCATGACAAGGGTGTAATAACTAACTCCCCAAAATTACAGTCATTCAACCACTGCCCAGAGACAAAAATCAGGTCCAGCATGTGTCCTCCAATGTGAGTGGGGGCAGAAACTAACTGGGTCAGGTCCATGGCCGTCATGGAAGCCAAGAACTCCCGAACCAACCCCGAGGTTTCACCGGACGATGGCAGGTTGAAATCCCCCATGACCAGAAGCCTGGGGGTCTCAACCGCCAGCCCGGCTATCACCTCGAGGAGTCCGGGCAGGGCCGATGAGACATGGCAGGGAGCCAGGTACGCCATCAAAAGACCCATCTGAACCCCTTGCCCCCACTTCACAAATAGAGATTCACAGCCAGCCGTCTGAGGGACAGTGGCCTCCCTAGGATAAAGGGCTTCCTTTATAAGCACCGCCACCCCTCCACCCCTTCCCTGAGCCCTAGGCTGGTGAAATGCAAGGAAACCTGGTGGGCACATCTCAACCAGAGGGACACCGCCCTCTGGGCCCAACCAGGTTTCGGTAACACCTACCAGGTCCGCGGCCTCCTCCTGAACCAAATCATGGATCAGGGGAGCCTTGTTAACCACGGACCTGGCATTGCACAACAGCAGCCGGGTATTCAGGGCCTGAGAATCCAGACAACCAGGGCTGCAGGATGGGTATGGAGGGTTGGAGCGTGCTACCGCTTGCAAACATCGGGAGTGCGATCCCCTTACTGGATATGGCCCTCTACCCCCAGCATATCTGCCTCTCCCAGTCACCGTGCTGATAAAATTTGCCCCCGGCAGCCCACCCCCAAATTACCAATCCCGGGTTTCCCGCGTTTCCTCCCATTCCTCCGGCCTCCACGGCCCCACCATCGCTCCGGATCCCAGAATCCCTCATAGCGGAACGTCTTTGAAAGTTTTGAGGGCCACTTAAGGGAGAGGGGGACATCCCTCAAGGCCCAAAGCTCCGCCATGGAGTACATCCGTGGCCCCGGCCACCCCACCCCGACGGTCTCGCAGCGTCCAAGATCTTTGTGATGGAAAAATCCAGGTAGACTGGGTTAAACCCCTCCCCCCGCCGGCCGCCCCACCCCTGCCACTGGTGGGACCCCCGGGAGAAAAGGGGTCATAGGCAAGGTCACTCCCCCCCTCCCCGGGCCCACCACCCCTGCCACAGGTGGGGGCCCCAAGGAGGGGAGGGGAACGGTCACAACACCATCCCACCCCCAGTCTCCGTGTTGTCCTCGCAGCCATAGGGGCGGCCCCGAATCCAGTCCAGGCCTGCCATGTCCACAGCGGGGCCACTCCCGCACTGGTTGGGGCCCGCCAAAATCGCCGCGGCCCGAGCGAGGCCGCCGAGCCTGCCACACTGTTGTGCCTCGCTGGGGGTAACAAGACCTCTTCATAGCCCCTCTGGACTCCGGGGTTGCCGCGGTAGCTGTTCCAGGGCCTCTGCGGCCTCAACAATGCCGCAGAGGCCAGTCCAGGCGGCTCCCCCAGGTCCGCGCCGCCCCAGAAAATCCAGGGCCATCGCTCTCCCCAGGGGGCCGCCGGGGCCATACCGTGGTGGTCTCCCCACCCCGGAGACCACTGGGTCCACCGGCGTCCATATCGCCACGACGCCTCCGGAGGCCGCCGCCACCGCCATCGAGGCCGCCGCCGCCGCGACCGCCATCCAGGCCGCCGCTGCGACCGCTGCCGCAGCCGCCACCACCGCCGCCATCATCGTCGCGACCATCGCCGCGACCTCCGCCACCGAAGCGCCCGCAGCCCCCGACGCGATTACCATCGCCGGGGGCCTCGTCTGGCCTCACTGGCCGCCGGGCAAGGCCTCCGAGGCCTCCAGGAACACTTCGGCGTCGCCGGGGCCGCATCCGCGCCGCCCTCCGCGCCGCTCCCCCAGCCGGTCCCGCGGCTCCAGCGCACCCCCAACCAGCCTCTGAAGGATCCCGCCGGGCTCCCCCGATCCTCCCCCGCCTCTGCCACCGGCGGGGGGATCCGGGGAGTAGGGGGGGCCGCACCCGAAGCCGCCGCAGCCGGAGGGAGCTCCGACGGAGGCGCGCGGCCGCCATTCAAAACCCGGAAATATTTGTAGTTTATATATTGTCAACCCAACTACATTATTTACAGATTTGAATTGACTTAACCCAATTAGATAACTATTGGTAGGCTCAGAATAGAAATTAATATCAAAAATATACAACTATTTATTAAACTTTGATTTGGAAGAGGAGATAGTAAAAGGCCCAATGATAGCTTGGGCCAAAAATTTTGAATACAACATTGAGCTAGAAGACTGGGAAAAAATTGGAACAAAAACTATACATTAACAAAATCCGCCGCATATAAAGAAAATCAATATAAGATGTTCTACCATTGGCATTTAGCCCCAGCAAGACTTGCAAAAATGTATCCAAATTTAAACCCCAATTGCTGGAAATGTAAATAGGTGCAAGATATCTTCTTCCATGTATGGTGGCTTTGCCCGGAAATTAAAAAAATACTGGATCAAAATACAAAAATGGTTAAATGAAATTGCACACTGCTGAATAGAATTGAAACCTGAATTGTTTCTACTAGGGATTATTAAGGGAAAGTATCCTAAAAAGATTAAATATTTGATCATACATATTACCACAGCAGCGAGAATTGCATTCGCACCATCTTGGAAAATGGCCACTATATCGACAGATGGTTCAGTAATCTGTAAAATTTTTGATTGTGCAAAATGGACAAACTCGCTATAGAATTAAACAATAAGGAAGACTCAGAATATTACTCAATTTAACTGGTATCAATGAATAGATAGTAGGAATATGAAACTTACAAATTAAAATAAGATATAAACCTTGTATATGTATATGATTAATTAGAAATGTCTGAAAGTGTATGGATATAACTCAGATTTTTGTACTGTTAAAGATTGATGGTGAATTGTACAAACTTATTTTTATAGATTTATTTGTATTTTAGTATTTCAAATTTCAATAAAAGTTTAAAATTTAAAAAGAAAAGCAAAGAAACTCATCAAGAAGATGACCAACCTAGAACTAAGGAGAAATTTCATAACAGTGAGAACAATTAATCAGTGGAACAACTTGCCTCCAGAGGTTGTAAATGCCCCATCACTGGAGGCTTTTAAGAAGCGATTGGATAGCCACTTGTCTGGATTGGTGTAGGGTCACCTGCTTGATCAGCAGGTTGGATTAGATGACCTACAAGGTCCCTTCTAACTCTTTGATTCTGTTATTTCTCTTTCAGCAATCATGCCCGCCTAGCACCATTGCAAACCAGGGCGTGCTCAATGCCCAGCGTGTTTAAATCCTCGACGGGCAGATGGATCCTTTTAATGGGCTTGCAAAGTGGTTACTACGAAGACCTCCAGTCCTCAGAGCAGGGCCCTGAAGGGAATTGCATCCTCTGCCAATGTTGGTCTTGAAAGCATTTTATCTTAATGCGTTAAAAAAAAATTGCATCATGGCAATATCTCACAAGTACTTAGAAGTTTCCTTTTACTTATCTTTTTTTACCATTCTGCTTATCTTGTTTCACTCTCTTTCTTTCTTTCTTTCCTTCCTTTCTTCCGTAGAAAGTTAACATCCACCCTTCTCCCAGAAGAATGAAATATTCTAGGAAATATTAAAAAGGCAGGATATTTCCCCGGAAAGAGAAATAAAAAAAATCTTAAAGGAAACAGAAACAAAAGACCCCAGCTCCCTGCCCCAAACAGACATTTTGGTGCCAGTCTATCTACAAAACAAAAGATCTCAGCTCCAGGATGATGGGATTATCCTTCAGGGCAAAGCCACTTAGCCACAATAGGAATTGCCCTTCATTGCATCACCCAGCAAGAGTCAACCAAGCCTGGGACACAGATAGCCTGCAAAGTTAGCTAAGACCCCCACCCTCTGGGAGTCTGACAACCAATAGGATAATTGCCCTTGCCACAGGAACAGGAAGCTCAAGTTCAAAGCCCAAGAGAGGGTATAAAGAACACTCACTCTCCACTCCATGTGGTCAGCTACTCAGGACTTCAAACCTATATATATCTAGACCCCCTCCAATCGGGTTTCAGGCCGGGCACAGCACGGAGACGGCGCTGGTCGCATTGGTGGATGATCTCTGGAGGGCCCGGGACAGGGGTTGTTCCTCTGTCCTGGTCCTGTTAGATCTCTCAGCGGCTTTTGATACTGTCGACTACAGTATCCTATTGCGACGGTTGGGGGGGTTGGGAGTGGGAGGCACTGTTTTACGGTGATTCTCCTCCTTCCTCTCTGACCGTTCGCAATTTGTGTTGACAAGGGGGGCAGAGGTCAGCCCCGAGGCCCCTATTATGTGGGGTGCCTCAGGGGTCTGTGCTCTCGCCCCTGCTGTTCAACATTTATGTGAAGCCGCTGGGTGAGATCATCCGTAGTTTCGGGGTAGAGTTCCATCAGTACGCTGATGATACTCAGCTGTACATCTCTACCCCGGGCCACCCCAATGAAGCCCTCGAAGTGATGATCCGGTGCCTGGAGGCCGTGTGGAGTTGGATGGGTCTTAACAGGCTTCGTCTCAACCCGACCAAAACCGAGTGGCTGTGGTTTCCTGCGCCCAGATACAGCCAGCTTACTCCATCGCTAGCTATGGGGGGAGAAATTTTGACCCCCATGGAAAGGGCTCTCAATCTGGGTGTCCTCCTGGACGTACAGCTGTCTTTAGAAGATCACATTACGGCCGTCGCCAGGGGGGGCTTTTGTCAGATTCATCTGATTTACCAGTTGCAACCCTTTCTGGATCTGGGCACACTTCACACAGTCACCTCCGCCCTCGTCATCTTCCCGCTTGGACTATTGCAACGCTCTCTACATGGGGCTCCCCTTGAAGAGTGTCCGGAGGCTGCAGTTGGTCTAGAATGCGGCCACACGGGTGATCTTGGGAGCCCCTCGGAGCTCCCATGTAACACCGCTTCTCCGCAGGCTGCATTGGCTTCCTGTGGCCTTCCGGATCCGATTCAAGGTGGTATTGATTGTTTTCAAAGCGCTCCATGGCTTGGGACGTGGGTACTTACGGGACCGCCTGCTGCCATCAACAGCCTCCCGCCGCCCAGTGTGCTCCAACAGGGTTGGCCTCCTTGGGGTTCCGCCGCCTGATTGTTGCCGGTTGGCGGCCCCGAGGGTGCGGGCTTTCTCTGTGGGGGCCCCCTGCCTGTGGAATGATTTGCCCCCAGAGATACGGGCCATTACCGACATTCAGACCTTCCGGCGCGCAGTAAACACCCTGTCCTTTCAACAGGCCGGCCTGGCCCAGTAACGGTTTTTTGGGATTTTAATTAACTAGGTTTTTAAATTTAAAAAAAAAAATTAAATTTTAAATCTATTAGTTTTATATTTTTTATATTTAAATTGTATTTCGGCCTTGATTTAATTGTTTAATCTGTTTTTAATTGTATATATTGTCTGTTTTTAGTAGGCTGTGTGCACCGCCTCGAGTCCTTTTTTGGGAGAGGGGGTGGTATAGAAATTCAATAAATAAATAAATATGGTCCTATCCACCATTAATGAGCCTCTGTGGCACAGTGGTTAGAGTGCAGTACTGCAAGCTACTTCTGCAGCCAGCTGCCTACAATTTGGCAGTTCAAATCCCACCAGGCTCCAGGTTGACTCAGCCTTCCATCCTTCCGAGGTGGGTAAGGTGAGGACCCAGATTGTTGGGGGCAAGAGGCTAGCATTATGTCACACACTAGAGAAGGGCTGGAAAAGCACTATAAAGGCCGGTATATATAAGGCTAAGGACTATTGGCTATTAAGCCATCTTTCCAAGACAGCCTCCATGTTTCCGGATGTCTTTTCTCCCCACTTGGAACTGAACCAGACAGCCATTCTCTCTCCACATTGTACTTACTTAGCGTCATCGCTATTAGTCACTTACTATAACTTACGTTATTAATTCCTGGATGGGTACATCCTGTTTCTTCATCTTTCGCTTTCCTCTCCCCCTCCTCTCGCCCTCGCTTATCTTCGCAGTCCTTTCTATCCGCCCCCCCCAACATTCCCCGTTACGTTCCTCCTTGCTTTCCCCCCCCTCACCTTTCCTTTTCTTCCCTAGATTGGCCCGTGTTCTTTCGTCTCTTTCTTTACTTTCTTTACTTGCTCTTTTATCTAAATTCTCCTTTCTTCTTTAATCTTTCTTTACTGTTCTCTACTTTCTTGTCCTCCGTGCATGTCTGTCCCTTTCTTTGTTGCTTTTCTATGTTCTTTTTCCTCCCAGAATACTTTTTCTCGTCTTCTCTTACCCCATTATCTTGATGTTTTTCCTCCCCGCCAGTGTCTTCCTCAGTCAAACCTTACACCCTCACTTATTTAAATTGGCGGCGAATGCCCTTTTCAACCCTGGGGAGGCAGGGCAAGAAGGACTGCGCTGCCGGTATTTTTATTGAGGGTGTGGCTACCTCTTCCAAGCATGAAAAAAGCAGGACCCTGAGGGGGGTGGAAAGCATTAACGAACCAGATACTTGGTTTTTTCAAAAATCTCCATTAAGATAAGATTCAAACTAGAAAAGAGGTGAGGTCTGTGGAATCATTGATTGATTATCCATCGATTCCGTTATTTATATTCTTTACATTGATTGAAAGCCTGCTTTACTTCCCTCTACAGTTCAAGGGCCTGGAGCATTTATCCAAAGCAGGATCAATTAGAATGCAAGCGCAAATTCATGTGTTGTCAATGTTCTGGTCACATACCAACACACCAAAGAGACTCTCTCTTGCTGTCCCGATGAGCAGTTTAAGCCAATGACAACTCCCTGTTTCCCTGAAACTAATCACAAACAACAACGACAACAACACAACAATCAACAACTCACACCAATCCATCAATTGAAACAATAAATATGGTTGTAAAATTCAAAACTAGAAATCTAAACTACGTCCCCGTGAAGCTTTTCGTAATCAATAAACAACCGCCTCCTCTCGCCCAACCTTCGTAAAATCAGCTCAAGCCGGCCTGGTCAAAGAGCCAGGTTTCAAGGCTACTCCTGAAGCGTCGCCCAACGGTCTATGGCTGTACGTAGAACCCGGGGGGCAAACCCATTCCGATGGGCAGGACACCCCCACAAGTACGAAGGCCCTACTGTCCTCGGTTCACCACCTGCACCTAGATGTCCCCCCTACCGGCCCTCAGTGAGACGCCTCCTGTGGGAGCGCACCGGACGGTGAGAGGAAATAAACCTGTCTTAATAATTTTTTTTTTTGTACTCAGGGCTTATTTTCGGGGCAGTTCCCAATACCACTGTACTCACCAATAACTTGCCTGCATGCCCCTGCCAACACCTAA
Source organism: Bungarus multicinctus (assembly GCA_023653725.1). Classification (NCBI taxonomy): domain Eukaryota; kingdom Metazoa; phylum Chordata; class Lepidosauria; order Squamata; family Elapidae; genus Bungarus; species Bungarus multicinctus. The sequence continues at coordinate 276,238,835 of CM042834.1, read as the reverse complement.
TTTCACTATGGCCGAGCTGTCAGGAACTTCTTTGTCCGCCTTGCCAGCACGGCTTTCCGTGAATCTTCTGCACCCTTCTGGACCGAGGGTGCCTGATCTTGTTCTCATCTCCAGAGGCCTTCAGAAAGCCTGGCCAGCCTTGCCGCGCGACGAAGTGGGCCGGTAGGCAGGTGTCAGGGGGTGCAGGCCTTCCTTACAACTGTCCAAAGTAAGTAGTAGGGCACGCTCTACCCCCATCCCCCCCTAGATTAATTTTTTACTCGTCCACTCTGGATTGGGGGGTCTTAATAGGGCTTATTTTGGGGGTAGGCTTATCGGGAGCACTTATAAAATCAGCTTATAGTTTACTTTCAGGGTATTCGTATTTTCGGGGAAAACGGGTTAGACTGGGGTGTTAAACTTGCCCACGAGAGGGGGGGTGGGGGCGCGACTAACGGGAAATACACACAAACCCAAAGGCAAGACAATAAGTGGGTCA